>JBAMJR010000195.1:3922500-4182500 GCA_038501785.1 Myoxocephalus aenaeus
ACAGCATTCCTACCTCTGGTCCAGCCCTCTGCCCCAGGGGAGTTCTCAGTGCCAGGTGTCAGCAGGACATTGGTTTTGAAGTGTTGGTGAATAAAACGCTGAACTCCTTTAACACAGTCCATAGGTACTGTGTGAATTTCCAGCGGAAGCTGACACAAGTAGTTTTTTATATGGCCTGGTACAAACAACTGCACATGACTCTGCTGAGCTCGAATGTCCATTTTTTTTATGACATCACACACACTGAGGAGGCACCTAGTTTAACCACAGTATCTCATTGTTGGAACTGTGAATGCTCCATCCAGATTTCCTGTCCACAACCTCTCTCCAATCACTCCTGTGTGATAGTTTCACAATAATGAAAGTTTAAATATATTTTTTTTAATAACAGCAACAGTGATTGCACACTTACCATCTGCATCGAGCAGATCAGTATATTGTTTTACAGTTCCCAATACCAGGCTGACTACAGAGGACAAACCTCCCACCAACATGAGTTTACCCACAACTATAAATCCCCTTTAAAAGAAACCAAATACAACTAGTTACTAGCAAGCAGAGAAGTCAAAATAGATAGCCAAAATCTGCAGATGGTTGAAGCATCCTGCTTCTGCTACTCCAAGTGGGCGTACAAGAGTACAAATGCTTGAACCTTCTGAAAACAGACAATTCCAGGATCACTACTATGTCTTGTAAAAAACGCTGTAACAATTGTAGTAAACAATATCCATGTTTACATAGCTAATAGCGATACATAACATCCAGTTTAAAATAGATTCAGATGAACTCACTGGAACATAATGGGTGGTGTCAAAGACAGGTGTCCTTGAGGTCAGCTGTAGCAGTATATTAGACAAAAAAAGGTTACGGATCTCCAGTCAAAAACCTACAAGGCCCCCAGAAATGTACGAGACGGCAGACTTTAGATATAAAAGTACTAAACTAGATTGGATCCCTAATCTCATGACATTCTGAGCAGTCAGCAGAGAAGGGGACAGTCCTGTAAAGCAAAATGTGGTAGCACAACCAGCTTGGTTAGGCAAACAGAAAAAAGATCTTTCAGCATGTAGGCTGTAGGTTTGTATGTCAGTAGAGAGATGTAGTTCAGGTTGAAGGGCTAGCTGAGTAGGCGGACAGGTATTGGGAAGAGGCTGCAGAAGCGGCAGGCAGAGTCAGTGGAGACGGACTAATTCCACCTCCCACAAATCCTCCAACAGTTGATTGCCTGGGTGGGCAGTGTCGGAGGCAATCCTCCTTGCCCTCCTCTTTGCTCTGGCATCAGGCGACTGCTCAGTGGAGAGCAACTGGCCAGCAATGACCCTCTCAGCTGGATGACACGCTGCAGTTTTTCTTCCCTGGAGGAAGAAGAAATGGAGCTGTGGCAGACTGCAGAGGATATCAGGACAATCTTGATTGTCGATCTTTATCCCTGGACAGGATATGTACTGATATGTTTAACCACCTTATTTGTCACGGAGAAAAACACATGTGCCTCTCCTTTTTAAATTTTTTTTTTAAAGAAAATGGCAGCTTTTCTATTTGAGCAAATTGGAGATGATGGTCAGTAGTAAATGTTTTAGGCTTTCCCCTGAAGATAATGTGGCTACGTGGGCACACACGTTGGCCTTGTTTCTGTCGTTTGATGTGCTGACTGTAAATGATGCCCATTAGTGTTGCTTATGGTAATTAGTATTCAAAATATGAGCTTTGTCCGGCCCAATGTTTTGAATCCTATTCAGAAAGGATTTTAGGTGAGGTTGTTTTTGAGATTGTATAAACTGCTTCGTGATTGTAATCTTGCATTACATGGCTCGATATACTGGTTAACATCAGTGTTTCCCAACTAGAAAGGTCATGTTTTCACATTAAGGATGTGGGTTCATCCCAGATACTGAAAAGGCAATATGGCATTTACAAGACATTTTACAGACCATTAATGTGCATGTACAGACAGCGACTGTGCAATCTGTTCCAACATCCATATCCAGGTATAATACATGTGCTACTATCTGTAGATTTTAGTAAAATATGACTTTGTATGGCATGAAAATATATAGATGTTTACAGACATTGAGCAACTGTTAAAAATCGGTAAAGTAATTCAAATCTGAGATTGGTTTCTAAACACATTATACATAGAACACATGTGAAAATATATTAAACTATATAGTATTTAATTGCACTTAAGAGCAAAGGGACTCGAACTATGAAGAACTGTTCCAGCGGTGCTGGAGTTTATCTCTAAATTAAGGGTACTTAGGTGCTTTAGATTAGTTGAGTACAATTCTGAGGTACTTGTACTTTACTTGAGTACTAAAATTGTATGCAACTTCTAGTTTACTAAATCTCAGAGGGAAATATTGTACTTTTAACTTCACAAAATGTATTTCACAACATTAGTTGCTACTTTGCAGATTCTAAATGTTAATACAGAATACAAATCAACAAATAAACTATGATGTACTATTAAGTAGTATAAACTAATTATTAAATATATAAAGTAGTTTGAATGAACCCTTACTTCTGTTGCAGCTGTTAAATGGTGGCTACATTGTTTTTAGGGTCACAACCCTCTGCAAAAAGACTCACTCCAAATGTTTCACTCTCAGAATCTGATCAATTTGGAAAGTCAATAAGAGCTGGACGATTTGATTATTTTATCCACGTTAAAGTTCTCATAGGGCATAACGGGAATTGAGCCGGCTCGGCCAGTGCAAGTCTCTGATGCGTATGCTCGGCCCAGGGAGCAGACTTGTTAACATTCTGCAAAAGTAGCGAGTGGCAGCATGTCGCAATACACACACACACACACACACACTCACTCACTCACTCTTTCAGAGCAGACAATACTGCTCATTTTCCACAATTTGAAACCTAATTTTATATAGGCTACTTGCGAATATTTTTATTTTTCATTCATTCAAATTTGTCTGTGTGGTTGATATCACACATTTTTCTCTGGCATGACAAACTCACATATTTATTTGTGCCTCACCCAGACTTAAAACATCTGAAGTTGGCACTGAAAACCCATCTTTAACTTTTTCAGAATAATGACAAAAAGGGAACTACTGTGATTTGACAGTAGCTCAAAATCCAAGGCCTTCGATTCTTCATGAACTGACATAGAGGATTATCTACTGGCTCTTGATGAGATTATAATTCAACTTCTCCGTAACTGTCCTCATTCAGAATTACTCACTCTTATTTCCACTCGTTTTTAGCATTTAGAGACTTTAATACTAAATATCCGAGACAGATGAGTACAACTCATAAATCTTGCACATCAAGCATACATCTAAATGTCACACTTTGAGAGGCTGAAGCAATCTCTGGTTCTTTTACACACACACACACACACACACACACATACGCACGCGCACACACAATCTGGTCCAGGAGCAACCTATAGGAGTTCTCAACATGAAGCATGCTGATAATAGGTTCACCTTCTCTTTTGACCTAATGGGGGAAATCAAAAGCAGGGCTGAATCAGACTGCTGAATCAATCAATATACAGCACTTATCCTGATTGGCGCTACTGTTAGGACTACAGTGTTAAAGCTGGTAAGGTGGCTGGCTCACTTTAATTTACCGCCTATCTGTCGTCTCCTTTTTCAAACAAAGAGTGATCCCTGTGTAAGGAATGCATCTACGCACTCTCAAACATTGACAGCGACAATTTTATGAAGGTTGTTAAACACGCATTGTCATGTGGTTTCTGGAATATTCGTTTTATAATATAACGCACATCACATGGTAATGAACAGCATGTGCTAACTAAATTAGCATTGGTGCAGCTGTCAGGTATGATGCAGCACATGCACTACTGTCCCTCAGCTCTGTACATTGAAAATGGCCCTTAGCCTGGAACATGTTATCAAGTACAAGTGTCCATCTGCGGAATGCTGAGCATTGGACAGTTCATCAATAGTGATGCTATTAATAACTTGGTTCTAACACAGCAGCCCAGGGACTTTGTTAGATAAGACAACATTAATCTCCTCAACAAGTCAATCCATTGTGCAGCAAAGAAGACACAATTGCAATTAACAGACAAGGTACTCAATCAACTGCCATCTGAGCAGTCATTCAGCAGTTATCGCACAAAACAAAGTGCACTTAATGAGGTAATGCCCGAGTATAGGCTCATTAGAACTAATTACATGATGCTACTTGTAAGATGCATTAAAAAGTAAGATTTTTGTTCAGTAATGACTGAAGGAATGATTAGGTACTTGAGCTATGTGCCGGAACACATCTGAACCTGACTCTGACAACTACTGTGGTGGATTGGATTGATTACTGCAGAGACAATGACGTTGTGTGGCTGCTCGCCAGCCCCATGTCCATATTAGGTCCAGGGTTTGCATCTTGGCCTCGCCTGTCTGAAAGACCAACAGCTTCCTGAGTCCCAGAGCTTTTAGCTTGATGTCCTCAAACAACAAGCTACACTCAATTTTTGGCAAGTGGAAGCTTCCCTTTTAAAAGCTAATTTATGCACAATGTGACACGAGGTGCTACTCGATAAAAGTAGCATTTATAATGGATCCAGGTCAGTTTGTCCAATAATGTTATTTAAGTCTCTTACAGTAATTTAAGGCTAATTAAGCTTGGTCATTTAACTCACTCCCGATACTCCAGACTCATTGAACCAGATGCAAAACAGACTTTATAGCACACAACTAAGCAGCACTCATGATTTAGTGCTGTGAGGAAAAATTAAAAAAGAAAGACAAAAATGGTACATACTTCTTTCTCTAAATTTCTTTTAATGTGCTGATGTAGCAAGATGGCCTTTTTTGGACCTACTTTATTACACTTTTAACGCATTTAAATTACTGGCATTTCTAATGGTCACATGAATTTATTTTAATTTCAGGTGAATTTCAGGTTAGATGATGTTAGATTGTTGAAGAGCATCTTATCAGTAGGAAGGGAATCATTTAAGTAAATGGGTAATAATTGTGCACATTTAGACAGGCAATGTGGGATTGGGACATATTAAATCACAAGCCCTTTCCCTGAACATGTAAGCAGCCACTGCTTTCATTAATCTATTGGAAAACATGTGAAATAACCTTATAACTCACTAATGATCCCTTTCAAAACTGTGCAGTATAAACTGCACACATGCGTCTCTCTGTTTTCTATCAAAGAACACGAGCTGTTGTGTTCAGCATGGCTTATTGGAACACATTTTAACTGCATTTTAGAGGTCCAAATTTATTTGGGCACCTGATGTAAAAAATCCCTGCTACCTATGTGCTGATGACATGTCTACGTAACACAACCTACGTGCATCCATGCTACCGCTCCATGCCAACTTATCTGATGACATCACCAAGTAATGCAGTTCTCACCATTGTTTTGCCTCGGTGTAAGAATTGAATTATCATGTGATGCAATTCATAGCAATGAGTTTTACACTATTGAAAAATGAAATAATTACAGAAATCCAAAAATTATCTCAGCAGTACACTACCTTGTAGTATAAAACCAGATTTATATTTTTATTCTGAAAGCAAATCAAAGCCATTTGCTATTTTTTTTTAAGTCTACATTTCAGTTGGGAAGTTCATAAACTGCACAGTACATTCAGGATAACACAGGCAGATTATTATTATTATTACACTTAAAGCAATCTCAACTTTGATATCTGTTGTGTATTGTCTTTGGCTGCAGAATTTGATAATTACATACATTCATACATTTAGAATGGAAACATTCACATCCTCACATGTGTACCAAAAGGTTTTTAGAAAGTTCAGTAGAAAACATTCTACTGTTATTGTGGAAAAAGTGAGACGGCTCACTGGCATTTGTCAGTTCTGAGGCTAAATCAAAATAGATTGAGGTTTTTGTTCATCCCATCATGCACCAAATAACTTGCCGAGCTATTTTTGCATTTTTCCATTTCAGTGTGTTTTGTTGGCGTCTGTGTTTGTGTGTAGTGATGTATGCCTTGATACACTAATGGGTTACATGAAGGTCCTGAGGTGTCAAAGAAAATATAAACCATCACCCTCCAGCCACTGGAATACAGACGATGCACGTTTTGCCCCTGTCTCCATGTAATGCACTACATATGCTTGTTATGCATGACCATACATTATGTACTGTATGTCACAGTCTGTTGGAAAGATTGAGGATAATTATTGTGTTAAAGATTCTAACTGGAAATGACTGATAAAGGCTGGGTGCCAGGAAAAGGAGTGGGGTTGTTTTTTCTTAAATTTGGCTTTGGGCACTAAGTGAACCAGCTAAATGTGCCAGACTTCCATGGTGAAATTGCTCCAAAGACCGCATTTATAGTGACGGGAGGGTGATGATTTATGTTTTTCTTTTGAGCCTCCAGGAAATGGACTTCTAATGTCATCTATATACAGGTGAATCACCTTTTCTCCACTGTGCTTGAGCATTCAGAAACAGTCCAACGTAGAATGTAAAAGGCCAGTACAATGTGAAGGGTATGTGATGTCAGATGTGTTCCTCGGAGGGACAAAGTTGGGACATTAATGCAAGGACAATATTGTTGACAATCAGTAATTACAGCATAGACTATCAAACTCTAAGGGAATGTTTGCCAGTGAGGCAATTTGGCCCAATGAAACAAAGAAATGAAATGTTTAATTAACTGCTTTTTAAATTTACAACTTGACAGGAATTTCAGAGACTATTTCCCCTTCATATTTAACGCAGATGTTTAATGTTTTATATTTTACCTAGACAAAATAGGCACGATGACAAGGGGGCAAGTGGGTTTTCCAGCCAAATCATTATAGATTAGAACGATAAGATTAACCACCCTCCTACAGACCTGCCTTGTGATATAAATGTATGCAAGTTGACAGCATCGTAATGTATTTCCCATAAGAGCAAACTGGGTCATAGATCCATTCATAATCAAAATACACCTTTAAAAAAAATAAAAATATAGGACACAAATGGCAAGGATGATCATAGAATGAACGAGCAGAGCCACATTTACTGCAGAGTGGTCTAACGGCTAATGGAATTCCATTAAGCTGAAATGTGAAATAGGATTTGATTTGAGGTTACCATATATTGCTTTAGCGTTGCAAATTTAATACACGGTGCAGGTTATGGGCTGAAGCTTGTTGAGATAATTAGCTGATATTGTCTTCCTGTCAATATGTATACCGTGATGTTCAAAATACCTATATCTTCTTTATTAAATAAAGGTCACTGGAATTAATCATACTGGTATTAGTTAATGGAAAATAGCCAATCAAGTGATGAAAGGAAAGCCATTCATTGTACTTGAAAGCAGGATGGATGCAGTGATTGGATTGATTAATTTACTTCTTAAACTGTCAAAGCAGAGACTCTGTGATGGGGAGAACCATTTCAAATATTCAAAGGGGCGAATGTTCTTGTGAAACATCTATTAATCATGGAGATTTTGGCCAGGCAGATGAATTGTGGTGTCGGTTTTCTATGCACGCTGCCACAGAATCATTAGCTACAACAGTCGCTCAAGCCAGAACAGACATGGAGGCTAATCAGCAGCTGTAATGGACACACTTCATAATTGTCAGTCTTTTGCGGAATGGTAAAGAGACCTAAGCTGGGGAGGTTGAGAGCACACTATGAAATGCGGGCAGCTTTGATTGCATGAGCCGAGAAGTGATGTGCCTATATACTCATTATTTTACTTCAGGACTTATGGTTAAAGAGTACAAAGGATTTTCAACATTTAATACCACAGTATTTCCAAAGTACAAATGTCGTCCTATTCTTATAGTTGCTGAAGCGAAGTGAGTTCCCTATAATTAAGGCAACTTTATCGGCACTGTTCCCAAGCGAGTGTATGTACGAGTACCTGTGTTAGATGTTTCATCTTTATTAGCCAGAGCATGGTAAGCCTAGCTCTTCATGCACTAATCCCCAGCTAAAGAAACAGCTTTCAAGGAATTAACATCAAAAGTAAAGCTTTGCGTGCCGGCGGGGGAGCTTTCAACAGAGCCTGCCTCAACTATCTCCTAAGTATTTTCAGAGCCTCAGGGATGAAGTGGAAGTTAAGTTTAACTTGCTCTGTGTTCTTCTGCAAGTCTTTGACCTTGTTCTCAGGTCTCTTAATAATCCCTGATATGTTTGAATCTGTACAGCGTTCGGGGCGTTTCCATGGGGCACTGCCAGAGGGTGAGGATTTTCGCAAAGGGGCCCATCGCCCTTTCTTCCCTCTAACTATAATTCCTGTGATCAGCAGGTTGGGGTACACGCAGCGGAGGTTTTGGCTCAGCACATGACAGACAGGAATTGCGTACAGTACCACGTAATCCGGTCATTTCCATATATGTTCATGCAGTACGTATTCATTATCATCAGCTCAGTATGCCATTTCATTGAGTGAAAGTTTCCACTCCTAGTTACTTCACCGTTCACTGAAAACATACATTTTTACCAAGTAAATGGTTTTGACTGGATCATAAATGACGAATGAGATTACATTATGATTATTTTCGTATTGATGTTGCAACAGTTGTAGAGATGAATATTGATTATGTCATTTTGAGGCACCGTATTCCATTTAAATGGCATTCTGTTGACATCTTGCTTCATGCATGCATCCCCCCCAGACTTGCCGATGAATTGAACCAACAAGTGTCTGGAGCTTCTATAATGTTTATTTTAAATCTCGATTTATTTAAACTTGGAAAGCAACACATCACTGCCTCCTAAAGGCCCTTTCAAGAGATGGTTCTTTGGCCAGTGATGATTGCTTTCACAATTCTTGCTCTTGCTTATGTTCCCATAACTCATTTACTCTTTCATAGACTGTGACAGCTTGGATTGAGCTAAGGGACAGTGATGACTGATTCATTGTGTCTTTCCAAAGTACAGTTGGAGAAAACGACGTTGGCAGCTTGGCTCTGTTGCTGAAAGCAAAAACAAACCGTATATCTCTTATCTTGTGAGGTCCACAATGAATTCTCCATGGTACAATAAATCGCTTGTCTACCTGATGTTAACATCCCATCAGGCAATCATCAGGCAATCTTCTCGCTCCTCTCTAAATCTATTTATATGGCTTTCTTGAAAGAAGCACGGTGGGATTTATTTTGTCACATGTCACACAAGCTGTGTGACTCTGAAACAGGCTGAACTTCAGGTCCTATCGCAACATCTCCATTTTACACTTATGACAAGGTGAGGTAGTTTGACTGGGACATTGCATTATGAGTATCTTTGATACAATTTGAAAGTCCCAGACTATAAAATGGTGTTTCAGAGCAGGAACAGGAAACATTCTCACAGGGGCAATATGGTGTGTACTTATACAACTGACATATCTCCGACAAATGGTATTACACATTACCATAATGGGCTGTGTGGGGAAACGTAATGCCACACAGTTCATGTATTCATTCCTATTGTTTTTTACTACTACTGAGCTAAATTGTATGTTGTTTTTTTTTCCAATGAGTTATTTAAAATAAGTGCCATTCTCAAATGGGCAAATATTGTAATGTACAAACAAATATAATTACAAGAAAAAGATGAATGAAACTCCTGCATTCTGGCTTGGAGAAAAAGCTGCCCTCAGGGTTTCTATCGAATAGGTAGAGGAAATGTTAAAGTCTGCCACTCTCACACCCCTGGATTATTTTGGAATTACTTCAATAACCTCAGCTTTCGGTCAGTTTGGCTCCTTGTGATCTGCATCTTTGAATTTTCGTGCTATTGCATAGTTAAAGGTTTTGAGATCAAACTGGATTTCATATTTTGTGCATGAGCCTGTGGGTGCGTGTCTTGTGTGACCATTATACAGCAAACGTAATCACAATCAAAACTTTGGCATGCTGAAAATGTGTTTCAAATTTGCAAAGTTGTTATTTATTTGTGCTGTCTTTAATCATGCGACCAAAATAGCTGAATTAGTTCCCCATGGGTTTTGGGAAACAAGGATAATGCTGTCGGGAATGGAGATGGCTGCTTTCCTGTTCTATTATTGTTGGAGCCCATTTAAAACGACAGTTTTTGACACTTCAGCAGGTGATGGTGGAGTCAAATCTGTCCTTATTATCTGTCTCATGTCAAAAACTCAGTGTTATGAAGAAGAAAAAAAAAATGTGTAATGAAAAAAACATGTATGTGTGGGTTGGATTTTGGGAACTCGTTTGTTGTTGTTTTTTTACTTTTCAGTGGTTTGGCCCTCCAGTCAATTTGATCAAAGACTTCTATTTTATAACCACTTACACTTCCATTGTAAAACGGATAGATCATCTTTTGCCTGGATATCAAAGAGGGCTGTTCCAAATACCATTTTTTTGGGGGGCTTTAAAGCTTCAGTGAGTAATGCTTAACAGGCTTCGAACATTACAGAAATTGCGTCACCAAAAGGTTCGCTGTAGGCCGACTGTGTGAACTTCTCTCGCACACAATAATTAACCGTTGACTGATAATGAGAATTTGCACCGATTAATGTTAAAATAATCAGTTAAACAGTTTCAAAAAGAAAAAGCTGAGCAAAAGTCAGAGGAGCGGCTTGTCACTTTAGGGAGCCTGAGCCGGAGGGTTAGGGTTATTAGGGCTATTACGCTACTGATAACTTCATACTCAATGTCACACATGCGCTCGTAATCACTTCAAATACATTACAGCGATAACTCATGAAAACAAATGGGCTCATATGTAGGCCTATAATCAAATGAATGAATAGACTGTATGAATAGCCTATGACAACATATAAAAGACCTGGTTCTGTCTCCGCTGAGTTTCAGTGCCCGGGACAACGCAGAGATGACACACACACCTTCTATACACAACAAATGTCTGAAATTAACTCAAAATAATTAGTGGTCATGCATAATGAATAATGTGAGATTATTATTCCATATTTCGCAGACTATTTGGGATTTACTTTGTGTTCATGCATAGCCTGTATAAAACCCAACCGACTCGTTCGAATACTGATTTGGACATCGGTGACCATGGCAGTGAAGCATTCGGGTCAGACTTAATATCACCAAATCATCTTGTATATCAAAGCCTTTGAAGTCGTGGCCAAAACGAATTTTAGAAATAAGGCCCTGAGGTGAAAACAATGTTTATCGTTGATGCAGTAGATTTGCGCAGAGCGATTGACAGAGATTTTAAGGTCCAAGAAATGAAAAGCAGAAGAGCTGAGCGGAGCTAATATCTGGGTTGACTTTGTTGAGGCACTGATGGAAATCAATAAGATGTTGTTTGAGCTGAAAAAATGAAGCAGACATTGATGAATTGATACACTGTCCATGCCACTTAAGCTTGCTCATATGTGATTTACTGTGGACAATTGCTCCAATTTGTCCCAGGGTGTGGGATTGATGTGGGGGCGACAGGGCTTGACGTTTTTTGCTTCTGACTGTGTAGTTTTGTGTACAGAGCCTCGATATTCACGGTCGATTTAACTTTACTACTACTACTAGACATGGTTTGTGTTTTGAAAATAAGCTAGTAAACAGCATCTATCAGATTTAATGAGAAAATATATGTATTTGACTGCTGCTTCAGTGATTGTCCAGTAATTGGGACAGTAACAATAGTTCTCCCCCATTGATTGTTTGGGTCTTACAAAGCAGATAAATGGCGGCCGATTTCGGACCGAGTTGCAACACATTGTGTTCCTAATAACCATTTATTAAGCAGAGCAGAGGCAAATATGTTTTTGAGTTCGGCTTTTAGTTGAAGTGCATTACAGGAGAGGGCATAGACTGGCGTGTCATTGAGTTGTCTTGGTTTTGTCAATATATTGTTTCTTACTCCAGACAATAGAAGCATCACCACCGTTGTCAGATGTCTTCATTTTGAGATTGTAATTATTTTGTAACCACTGTTTGGCTGCCTGCTCCCCTGGGGACAGATTGGAGGCAGCCTTTTCTCTTCCTTTCTGGAACAGTTTGTCAATATCACACGGTGTCCAATGTATTATTTTTTTAGTGAAAGTATTAAGTCAGACATGGCTGATCATAGGAAAGGAGCTGGATTTTAGGGCTGAACACACTATTTTTCCATGTCTTTTTATCATAAGTGAAGGATCTTGCACTTAAGAGGGTTATTATACAAATTCAAATGCATATAGGCCAACCTTAGTTTGAATTGTTTCAAGATAAATTGGCACAAAGCAAATGTGCTTTTGCAATAAAGAGATGATGTCATAGAACAGAGGTGTACCTGTACTATCTTTTCACTTAGTCTCTCTTGTATTTTCCAATAATTATGTGTGATGTTTTTTTTCTTCCCCTGTGCGGATTGCATTGTGACAAACCTCGCTGGAAGCAGATGGAAGTTATCTTCACATTTGCTGCTCATAGTGCTCTTGGGAATGCTCAACAAGACCGAGCATGCACATGCACAGGGCATGCTTTTTGGTAGAACATCACTGTCAGTAAGAGGGGCACAAACCAGTTTGGAAGATGAATCATTATAAATCACATCACCACTTCCCCCTTACTCTTGGTCTGACACCTGCTCTCTGCAACTGGGTGCTGAACTTCCTCTCAGGCAGACCCCAATCAGTCAGAATTGGCAACCACACATCTGACACAAGAACTGTGAGCACAGGGACCCTCCAGGGCTGTGTGCTGAGTCCCCTGCTGTACACCCTCTTCACATACGACTGTGTGGCCTCCCAGGAAAACACCAGCATCATCAAGTTTGCGGATGATACCACGGTCATTGGAATGATCAATGGTGGGGCTGAGACGGCGTACAGAAGAGAGATGGGGGAACTTGTGGCCTGGTGTCGGGATAATAATCTTTCCCTGAACGCAGACAAGACCAAGGAGATGATTATCGACCCAAGGAGGAAGAGGGTGCAGCACACACCACTTTGCATAGGTGGGACAGAGGTGGAAAGGGTGAAAACCTTTAAATTCCTCGGAACGCACATCAGCGAGGACCTCACCTGGTCTCATAAGACACTGCAGAACATCAAGAAGGCTGAGTAAATTTGGCATGCCACCCAAGATTCTCAGCAACTTCTACAGATGTACGGTGGAGAGCGTCCTTACCAGCTCCATCACAGTGTGGTATGGAAGCTGCACTGCCCAGGACAGGAAGGCACTCCAGCGTGTGATAAAAACTGCACAGTACATCTCAGGAGCAGCCTTCCCCTCACTTCAGGACATTTACTCCACCATAGTAACCAGGAGAGCAGCCCACATCATCAGGGACACAACACACCTCCAGCACAGACTCTTCTCACTCCTGCCATCAGGCAGACGCTACAGGAGTCTGAAGCCCAGAACCACAAGACTGACTAACAGTTTCTACCCGCAGGCCATCAGGCAGTGGTGTATAAAGTACCCAAAAGCCATACTTGAGTAAAAGTAAAGATACCTTACTGGAAAATTACTCCAGTAAAAGTAAAAGTCACCTAATAAAATACTACTTGAGTAAAAGTCTTAAAGTATCTGATATTTTCTGTACTTAAGTATCAAAAGTATTTTTCTGATATAAAATGTACTTAACTATTGAAAGTAAAAGTAGAAGTACATGCTTTTAATAAAAAAGCAAAGGGTCAGAATTTTGAGAATTATGAAGTTTATTCTTTTAAGTGCTGTGGCCACCATGACCAAGGACAAGGAGTTGTGTTGAAAATAACTGGGTTGGCTGTGATCCATCAATATATATTATGTTCAACATAATATATTGTACCTAAGTATACTCTTGCATCTACTGTGAACTTATCATCATAATTCTCCAAAAAGCAATATGACACTAAGGAGTTGTAACAGTGTGGTTATAAGTATGCTCATTCCGCCCGGTACCGGGCTGTGGGGCCCTTGGTACCGGGCCGCACAGAAAGAATGAATGAAAAATAAAAATCAAAAATCAAAAATCAAATTTAAAAAATAAAGGCCGGAACGATGTTTTATTGTGAAAAAAGACCGCATACATCAGTCTGTGGTAACCTCAGACGGAACCTCTTGACACATGTCAAGATGTTCCGTTACTCTAAAAATGAAACGTAAAAGTCTGTTTAACTTTGCCGGTGTTCTGGATTAAAACCAAGGCAGAGTATCCTGAGATCGCCAAAAAAGCACGAAAACCTGCTTCCATTCCAACATCCTGTCTTTGTGCAGCGGGTTATAAGTTAAGCAGTAGACTGGACTAAAGGTTTAGTTAGCAGTAGAGTCAGTAGACTGGACTAAAGGTTTAGTTAGCAGTAGAGTCAGTAGACTGGACATAACGAACACACACGTCAGGTGTCGTTGTCTCCCGTCTCTCCGAGGTCGGACCCGGTCCGTGAAAACCGGACCTGGTCTGTGGCGCATAAAGGTTTGGGAGTGCTGGACGAGAGGATGTAGAGGGCTAATGCATAATATTGTGATTCACAAAACCTGCTTGGTGGAGTCTGTGTTCTGTGTTTTTTTTTCTTCTAAAAATAGATTTGATTTTGTAGCGAGTAACGAAGGTTTCAGGAGAAATGTATCGGAGTAAAAGTACCGGTTTTCTTTGCAAAATGTAGTGAAGTAAAAGTAAAAGTAAACAGAAATATAAATAGTAGAGTAGAGTACAGATATCCCAAAAAACGACTTAAGTACAGTAACGAAGTATTTCTACTTCGTTACTATACACCACTGCCATCAGGCTGGTGAACATTGGACATTGTAGCAATGCATAGTGCACTTTATAAACTGAACAATACTAATATCATATTTGTATTTATTTATTATTATATTATAATTATTATATTAATTATTATTATAGTTAATATTTATATTATATATACATTTATGTTATTATTATTATTATTTATATTTTTTGTGCAATACTGTTATATCTTTCATATTTTGTGCCTTATTTTTATTTATTGTTTACCTTAAGTTTATTCTAATTCTGTGTGTTAGGAGGACCCAGCAAAATAAGCATTTCATTGTATAGAATAACTCTGTTATCTGTGCATATGACATTCAAGGTTCAAGATGTTTTTACTTACACTTTTCCTTTTTACTGCTCTATACTATGTGGATGTTTCCACCTTACACTTTGTGTTCATTCTCTTATTGTTTTTAAATTTTAGCATTGACCTTGGCTTTAAAAACTGCAGTCATCAGTGCTAAGAACAACAGGTAGTCCAGAGAACTGCAGATTTAAAGACCCACCTCTGTGAATAAAGTAATACAACTGACAAACGATGTGGTACTGTTGCACATTAAAACTGCACCGTCACCAGTGTAATATTGTCTGTAAAATGGTTGGAGCTCTTTATCTCTCTCTCTCTCACGATCTTCATACTTTCTTTGAAACTACCACAAAAAAACAAAAATAGCATTTGTGTTCATTGGCTTATGCAAGCTGTCCATTTGTTCGTAATTTCTGATCGATCACTCTTTGACTAGTGAAGAAGCTTGAACCGCCTAAGAGCACTTACAATATGCCAGATCTATCAGCTACACAAAACTCTCTTGGGACCATCTTAAGTCCTCATCAAACAGGGGCATTAACACTTTCACTTCCTAACTGATTACCAGCTGAGACAAGGTGTGGCTGGTATTGTTTTCACCTCCTGTGTGTGTGTGTGTGTGTGTGTGTGTGTGTGTGTGATCGTGGCAAAATGTGGTCCTATAATCACCTACTCTTAAATCATCATGCAAGTATCAGAATATCAAAATTGTGCCGTGATGATACAGAAGAGTGACCTTAACCACCTAAAGTAAAACAGAAATAGTAACGTCTTACTCCAGCATTCGAGCATTTCCGGGGACGGAAGGAAATTTGTCCCTGCCAGTTTAACGTTTTTGTTTTTTTTAAGAAATATCATAGATTAACACAGAAGACAGGAAAGATGTGATCCATTTTCTTTAGTACCAGAGAGAAGCAAAATATTCCAATATTTGTTTAAACTTGGCAACACAGTAAGACGACTCTTAGTTTACCTCAAAAGCTTTGCCCCTAAATATCCACGCTGTAATAATGTCTTTGCAGTAAGTGGGACCACACCTGGGAAACGCATCATATATAGAAATGATGCCACCCTGGGTGGATTCTGAACAGATGGCTTCCATCATATCCTCTTCCACCGTGGTGTCCTCTCAATCACATCCTCATTCACAAGGGGCGTGGCATTTCCGGGGGGAAAAGGAAATTGCAGAAACTATTCCAAGATATATCCTAAACTCTGAAACTTCAGTTTGTTAAATGCACATCTACCATTCCCCTACCATCTACCTCTGGATTGTTTAACCTACTAAAATATAGTTTACAGCCAAATGGGACTTACAATGTTGCAGCACTCCAGCACCATCTTATATTTGTGGTGATGATCAACTAGGGCTGCTTGATTCTGGCAAAAATCAGTTTTGAGAATCATGATTGTCGAACAAGAATACTCATTGAATTTGGAAACATCGATGCATTTAGAAAGAACATTTTGTAGCTCTCACATTACACATTTTTAAAGAGAGCCAAATGAAGAGGAGTGTTTCAGGACGGGTCAGGTGGGCTGCCGACATGAGGGCAGTCTGCTCCTCCCCGCGAGGAGGGAGGCCACAGCGAGCACAGGCCTCTCCAAGCCGACTATAGAGCCGGTCGCGGCTCACCACTAGTGAGGGGATATGCACTCGCTGGCCATCGCCGGGGAGAGATCCCACGAGGAGAGATCCCACGAGGAGATCCTCTCACACGGAGCGGATGTAACTGACCTGGGCGGGGCGAAAGCATACTGCCGGATTCATGCCACTAAGCAAAACAAGAGCATCATTGGGAAACGAAATGCGACGCAGCAATCGTTTTGTGTCCGTCCCTTGACTTGTTTTCTTCATCGTTGGAAGACAAAATTACACGGGAAATTGAAATTCTATTAATTGCACAGCCCTATTATCGACCCTTTTAGACAAATGGGATTTTTGTTACATTACTGCTAGACTCTGCACAAAAGCACTTGATAATGACGAGCACTAGAATCTGTAGGCATGCATAATCCTCCTATCGTACCAAAACATCCTGTGGAGAGACAAAACGTTTACTATAATAATTGCAGCGCTAGTAAAAACTGCTAATTGATTAGTAAATGCATTTCTTAATAAATGAATGAATTAGTTATCTTAATGAATGATAATACTAAAATCAACTCCTAACTTTCTCTGGATGCAGCTTTTTCTTTGTTGTTTTTATCTGCAGTCCGGAGATGTTTTGGTGATTATTATTATTTTTTTAAAAGCACACTTGCACCACGCTGGATCGCTTTATCCAGTAAAGTCCCCTGCTGAATATACTCTTGGAAAAAAAGCCTGGTAATCCATAACAGATGCTCCACTGGAGTCTTATCCAATTTAGTACATGAGTCATTGGGCTTTATTAAACCCATTCTGGGCTGAACACCATGCTGTGTGATTGACAGACATATTGCGGTGACCCTCTGGCCTTTGTTGTTGTCCAGAGGTACAGCGAGGCCCTTTATTTATGCTGTGGTTTTGTGTTGTCTATAATTGCGGTGGGGTAGGGGTAGATGCTGGCTGGGTTTGGGTTGAAGTCCCTGAATTATTTTCCATATTATATATATTCTTTTCAATAATCAAATGAGTTTTTGCCAGAGAGCGTTTTTACTCATCCTAGTTGAACCTTAAGACAGGCTGACAATATGTGTTGGCATCGAAAATACATTTCAAAAACTGAAACCAGCAAATGTTTGATAGCATTTCCTGATAAATTACCTAAATGATTAGTCGATTTTCAAAATTGATAGCGATCCACTTATTGACTAAGTTTCTAATCTTTTTAGCACTCATATTTATTATCTTTACTTGCTATATTTCTATACTATTAAATGTTCATTGTCTGGAAGCATTTTAGAGAGAGAGTGGTAGACAGTGTGGAGGCGTGTATGTGCTTTTTGATATGGCGTTTCTAACAACCATTCTATAAATCAGGTAACTTGAGCCATTACAACATTAGCTGAACCTGGGACTTAATTGACAACACGTGCCGAGACTCATCTTGCTGGAAATCAAGCACATAGTCAGAACTTACGTTGTCTTAGTACTCTGCCCTATGATGGAAGCAACAAAACATCAACTTCAAAAGCATATCTATGACAGTTGTTTTTCACACACAACTAATGATTGACTTTTATTGAGGACTCTTTTTTTCTTTTCAATAACAGTGCACTGCCTCTTCATCGCCACTTCTAAGAAGAGTGGGAGGCATATAATGATCTTTTCATCATTTGTCACATATGTCAGCTGGGGTTGTTTGATATTACTGCACTTGCAATGTGTATGGTACTATGAAACCATGGTACAATAACTATAATGCACATGGAGTTTGACATAATAATGAATAGCTAGTCAAGGTAGCAGTATGGCTCGTCAGTCTGCTTTAAAGCACTTCTTTGGGGGGGAAATATCTACTTTTGACTTGAAATAGGACACTTGAAATAGGAAGCTGCATATAAGCTGCTGTCTCTATATAAGTTGTCCCCTTAAACCTGAAGAATTATCTTTCGAAGTAGATTTTAACACGGGGATGCATAATAAACCAAAACGATGGCGTTGGCTCTCTTTCAGCCTGTAATAAAGTTGACTTCGCTGTCAGCCAGTGAATTGTATGCATAACTAATTGCCAACTTGCAGTAAGCTGTTTTGATGTATCAACTTGGAGCCCTGGCACTTTCCTGGGGTTGATTGTTATCGAGCTGTTGTAGAGTCCAGGCTTTGTAGTTATGAAGCATTTGATTGTCCTGAACATGTTGTGCTGTGAATCCCAGGTTACCTATCTTCAAAAAGAAAATCATTGTTGCATTTATGTCAGCAAGGCACAATGCTAACTTTGATGGTTAGTGAGTTTCCCAGGATGGTTTTGAGCTCAACCCGGTCTTTGGGGGGTTTCCATGTCTTTTTATTTTTGGCTGACTATAAGGGAGATAACGCTCGCTTCAAGATTGAGTTTGAATTCTTCAGTCAGGAGCGGAGCTTTGTACAAAGTTTTTTTTTCTTGTTGTATTTTTGACACAGCTACGCATATGATTAACAATAGCTGTGATGCCTTCAATTGTGTTGTGCTATGCTGAAATCAGGACAATTGGCCTTCGGAATCTGTTGTATCCAAACAAGTTGTGGAATTCGGTCAGCTGACGATTCTTTATTTGAGTTTTATGGCCCATTGTCCAGATGGTCTCCATAAAAGGGGAAACTGCACCCTCCTACCAGCTCTGCCATGAGATCTTAGTGGGTTGGGAAAGGCTAATGTTGCCGTTGAGCTTTTAGTTCCCGAGACAAACCCTGAGCATGACTTTCAGTGTTTCTTTGCTGAGACTTTCGCGATGCATTGTTGCTTTACAATGTTCAGTTGCTTCTCTTTGCTGCGTAATGCAAAGGGAAACTTATACTGTGTTTCATTCCGGTCGAGATGAAATGAGCACCAGAGGAAGCATAATAAAACAACATCTTCTAATTCATTCATGACTCGGCCAGCAAGTGTCTTGCATACTGACGAAAAATGTGGACCCCTGGAGTCATAGAATACAGTGGGTCAATTCTTCTGCATCTTCCTCTGTGTCTTCATCACTCAGAGTATGAACCATCATTTATTTCTAATTGCATGATGAAAAAATAAACAATTCAATTTTCCACACGTTTCACAGCTTGTCCTTGGCTAGACATTTTCCTCACTCTCCATATGCCATATTTCCACAGTGATCACTCATTCTCCCCTTATGGATTGCAGTCACTCTATGCTTCCATATGTCTTAGACCACGTGTATACACACCGCGTAGCAGCACGTCAGGATAGCACAGCAGCAGCTCCAGTCTTCTATCAGTATCGACACAGAATGCGTTTGAGTGCAGTACAGTTTGGCAGTGCTTGGAGCTCAACACACAATCACTGTAGTTACACACGTTCAACATAAGAAAAAAATAGACTTGAGGCTTGAAAACACACTTCGGGTGGCGGCTAGTCGTTACAAAGCCAGTGTAGGCCGCTGTATTCAATTAGAATTTGACTTGATCTGTCGTACAGATGCCGGACATGGGAGCTGAAACTTGAACATATCCGGTGCGTAAAAGCCCTTATAGGGTTTCCAAGTAACATTGATTGGATGGTGTCTTCATACCGGTTGTTCTTAGTTGCACCTATAGTGCGCTGCTTTGTCCAATGTAGGAGCATCTGACACGGAGCCTCTCACTCTCTTGGGTAGTGAATACGATACGTTAAGCACAGTCTTTTATAAGCAGTGAGGAAATTGGTTGCAAACTGGCTTTAATGGCTCATTACTTCCTTGTGCTTTCTCATGAATTTTTTAACCACCATATATGAGGTTAGCTTTCGGCATAAAATGTCTCTCTAGCCCTAAACAGAAGCTAACGGCACATCTGATCTTTGCTCTTCATCTTAGAAGTCCATTAACACAGAATCGCAACATGTCTCAACTTGCAACATGCCTCCATCCGATTAGCAGCATCCCTCTTTGAGCGAGGCAAAGAAAAGCCCCAGCGATGTCCCTCATAGTCTCTTTTAGCAGTTGTTTATCTGGCATGGTGATAGGGTTAACAGCAAATAAGTTATCCAATTTGCTTTGTAATGGAATTCAACATTGGCACACCTACCCGGAGGAGGAGGAAACCCACATAGTTTGCACTTACCTTTGATGTGTGGGACCAAATCTGTTGTATATTATTTTGTAATCTGCATTCTCTTCAATCCTGTGAATACATGTAACGCAAAGCAATACAGCAGCCCTCCAATAAGCACTACCTTACTTAAGTATGCACTTTATGTTGCGACTGCTTCAGTTTTCTTTTTTATACAATACATGTTTTGAAGCCGTTCTTTGTGATGGTGTAATAGAAACGCCTCCCTAATGCAATACATCATGGCAACACAACAAGCTACTCCTTTAAAAATTACCATTGACTTCTTCTGTCAACAACAATTTTACATATTACCAAGGTAAGATTTATCACAGGACTATTGAATTGTATTACAATGTAAAGAGATTTATATTATTGTGGTCACTCAGTGATGTACTGTAAATTACTTCCTCTCATTCAGTGCTGAACCATTTGAGAATTGATAGCCTTTGTTTGGCTCAATGGGGGAATGTGTATCGTGCCGTTTGGAAAGGGGGTGGAGGTTACACTTTGTTTTGATTTAGATTTATCACCGAACGCTGAAATTGTGGGCGTTCTATTTTACATAAATCTCACACGGTATACCTTTTTTAAGTGGACGGTTACAGCTTGGTTATACGAGCTGTCTCATTGTGTCAATGGTCTCGGGAAACGGTGCATAGTAACCATGGCCACCAACGGAGAAGATTTAGTGGGAGCTGCCACTCTACATCGCCCATGTTGTGACTCAGCGGATGTGGCGGAGAAGACAATGAATTCTCACGGAGAACGCTGAAAACAAACAAGAGTGCAGGAGAGACTATCCTAGTTGCATATATCTCGGGGACACACACATCCCCCTCCATACGGTGGGGTAAAGCAGGCCTGAAGAGCGGTGATTTATTGAGTGTGTGGAGGGGCCTGACAGGCACGGCTCTCATTAGACAGACAGAGTTTTAATTAGTGGGAGCACAGCAGTGATGCAGGTGTTTACATTTTGGGAAGGAAACTATGCCAGGAGCACAGGGGCTCACACAGCCCTCTCAGAGCTAGAACAGCAGGAGTGAGACGCTCTCACGACCTCCGAGGGCTTTAACTAAGCAACCAGAGTACGTGTGGAAACACAAAGGATACATATTTACTTCTCTGAAGTACATATTTTGTGACTGCGCTAAAAAAAAAGGGCTCATTTATTTTGGTTTCACCCTTCAGCTATGGCAAATTATCAACAAGATGTTTGGCTTTTATATGCAGAGGGAAATAAAGCATCCTCTCTGCGTTGTAAGTCTGTCTCCTGTGGAGACGTTCCTCAACTGTCGGTTTTGTTTCGGGTTTGAATTCCTGCCTTTTTAAGGTCAGAATTTAGCCTTGTTTTACAATTCATCCTTGGTGGCAATAAAGCTTCAAACTAACAATCAAAACTGAATGCTCCCCTTTTTCAGTTCACATATTTCTATGCAGTACCAGGTAAATCAAATGCTTGTTTCAACACATACACTATGATGATGATCAATTTGAACTGTTCTTCATGACTCAATTTCGCAGGTATACTGCAAGTCGTAATGTGGTGTAGATGTGAGCATGAGTGTACTCGGTGCGTCGGCTTAAAACAAGTTGTAAACTCCCAGAGGAGAGTTTATCTGTACTCTACAACCAAAGGAGATTTGGAGTTATATTTATTTCTGTTTGTTTTGTATGACTGCGCTATAATCTGTCAGTGCGGAAACAACTTTAAATATTGTAATATTTGGAAAGATAAGTGATAGATAGATAGATGTATACTTTATTCATCCCCAAGGGGAAATTTGTTTGTCACAGCAAGCAAAGTTACATAGAATACACAACATATCAGGAATGAAAAATACTCAATATATACAACAATAAGACTGTCATTTGTTTTGTCTAATTAGTCAGTAGCTAAAATGCATTTAACTTTGCTGTGGTGCGACCAGTGGACAGAATGTCCCATCAGTTAACCTGCCTATTAGTTGCAACCATTCACAATTTTAACTCATAGTCTGAAAAACGCACCTGCATCTGCCACATGAGTAATACACCAAGAATGAAAGCAGACATGACAACCATATTTCCATCTGAATCATACTGTTTAGGGGGGAATTATACCTCAGTGCAGTTTGACAGTGGGAGCAAACACAAATATGTGTATCTGAGCTCAAAACTGAAAATGCTCGATTGCTGATTCATACCTTCCTTTGTAATATAAATGGATTTTGCATGAGAAGTTGGGAGGAATTCATCTGCTTGCTTCCTGTCTATTATTATATCTCTGTTCATTAATACCTACCTCGTGGGATGATGTCACTCTGAGGCTGTATAGCGACTGACACAATTGATCTTGAGATTAATCACTGACTGGGTGCAGGGAACTGCGTTTTTTGTGATCTCTGGTTAGATGCGATACCGATGGCAGCAGGCCCGACTGCTGTGATGTCGCATATCAATCTGAGAGGTCAGAAACTACATTTGTCATCAGTAGTCACTACCCAATCCCACACAGCCCTTGAAGAATACCAAGACCCAGTCCCCTTTCCTGAGTGGTTAAAGAAGACATTTATTGAAGTTAGCAGCTTTCATTCTGTTTGCTCGATGTCAAATATCAAAGGATCTGCATGTCAAACACTGCCTTTTCATTTGGGAAGAACGGCGTCTTAACATTCTTGGAGCATTTTGTGTGTGTGTGTGTGTGTGTGTGTGTGTGTGTGTGTGTGTGTGTGTGTGTGTGTGTGTGTCCATGCACATGCATTGAAAAAGGAGAAGAAAAATAAGTGATTACAAAAACAGTAAGAGGATGCGCATCATTTATCACGGTATGTCTTGGGACAATGAAGCTTTGAATAACTGGATATGAATATAAGTGATATAAATCTCCATCAATCAGTGACAAAAGAGAATTGTATATAAGGCGGCGTATTGTTATGAGAAAAGAAAGCAGGTCAGGACAGCGTCTGCTCATTGCTCGTGAACCTTCCTGGTCAGCATTAGCGGATTACGCAGTGCTGGAAATAAAAGCAACTTCTAATGGGCATTAAGGCTTAATAATGACTACGTTATTACTTGCTCACTGTATTATTCATGACTTCCTCATTACGCAAGCAATTCTTAACAGTGAGGATCACATTTCTGTCGATGCCTGTGCTTAATTGTAAGTATGCTGACGGTGAGGAAGAATCGGAGACAGCTGGTGGAACAACTGTTTACCCTAAATTGTATACTTCCTATGTGTGATAACTACAACCCAAGAGAATAGGAAATGTGGGATGTTTTAGAGAAGCAGACACAGTTTGTCTCTGCAGTGCGTAAAGGAAGGAGAGCACTATACATATGCGGATATGCCCAGCACTTATACCGTTTTTTGAGGGGAGGGGCATTCATATTCACAATTTAAGAGTACATTGCATTATTCTTATAGATGCCACACATCACTATGTTGACATAAGGCTTGTCACGAAAAGACGCTTAAGTCTACGTCTTTATTTTTTCAATTAACTAGGATATGAAAAGGCTTGATTTATACTTCACAATATGCCCTATACCGCCTACTGTATACCTGGGAAAAAAAAGAAATTAGCAATTATTCCCGTGTATTTGTTTAATTTAGTGCAAAAGCACTGACGATACTATCTCCCAGCTCCCTGCTAAGAGTGGTGTGTGGGGCGGTAAACAGTTTCTGTGTCTCGGAGGATGTCTTTCTCTCTCTGTTTGTGTGCCTAAGAAGATAATTACCTTGTTCATGTGGTGATGACAAAAAGGAGAGGAATTGGAGGGCGTTACAGGTTAGAATCAACCTAGATTAATGCAATTTGGAATTTTCATATATTTTACATTTATTATTTACCTTTTTAAGGAGTTTGTGCAAGTCATTTTTTGTTTCGAAAGGTGGGCAAACTACGGCCCGCGGGCCGGATACGGCCCGCCGAGTATTAATATACGGCCCGCCGAGTATTATAATTATTATAACATTAAAAAAATATATTAAAAAAAAGTTATTAAAAAAATATATTAAAAAAAGGTTTTTATTTTAAATAATTATAAGTTATAGTAAAGACCGCTGTAGCGCTTCTCCGTTCCCAAGTTCAGTTTCCCGAAGCACGATGACCACAACAGACCAGCGTTGATGTTTCTTCATGCTGATTTATTGCACAGCGCTCTTTTAGGCTTTTCGTGTGTGCAGCGGCTGTCATTCAGACGCTGTTGTGGGACTACGGATAATATTATGAACCCAGACACCACAGAGTTTGATGTTCCGACGTATGTGGAGTTTACACAACAAGTATAAAGCAGAACTGGTGGTTATTTCCAAGGTGGATGGCAGAATCGGTATCCGTTTTACGGAGATAAGACCGGCGCAGTTCCTGGAGGAGTCGGAGAAATTCACCGAGCTGTGTGCGGCTACGGATAATATTATGAACCCAAACACAAGGGTGTTTCATGTTCCGACATGTTTGGGACTTCCACAACAAGTATAAAGCAAAACTAGTGGTTATTTATTCCATAATCGATACCGGAAAAGACAGCTCTTTTTCACGGAGAGACCCGACGGCGATAAGCCACGCCCCCTTTGTCAAACACTCTCCATCCATCTGATACTGGCCCGGCCCGTCTGTCAAATTTTTTAATTCAATGTGGCCCCTGAGCCAAAAAGTTTGCCCACCCCTGTGTTAGAAGTATAAGCCAGCAGAATGCAGGTGGTAAAATAATAGATATACAGGCCAGATGATGACATTTTTGTTATAAGTACACTGTAAAAGGTTTCTGTAGTTTTCACAGTAATATTACCGTATACTGGCCATATTCTTACTGTAGAACTACTATACAGCATGTTGCTGTAGATCTGCAATGCATTATGGTCAAAATTCTTTCCCGGGTGAATCTTATGCTGCCTTCACACCAAACGCGGCGCGAACATTTCGCAACCTCATTGACTTTGCATGTAATCTGGTCGCGCGTCAAATTCGCGCCGCGTTTGGTGTGAACAACACAGCATTACTGTAAATAAATCCTGTAATTTCCCCACTGCGGGACTAATAAAGGATTATTTTATCTTATCTAAATGTTGCTGTGAATCACAATGCACTAATTTTTTAGAGGGAATACACCATAACCCGTTTTAACATTATTTTCAACACAGGTTTAGCTGTCACGCAGACAGAGGGGAAAGCGACATTGTTATACTGCCATTGTGTTACACAAAGATGACAGTAGACTATAACGTTGTGTGCCGATGGACACTTGCTTCTCTCGACACAATTTTGGAGCAAGAGCTACAACATTTCTGACAAGAGTCCACTTCAACTTCAGCAACAGCAAGGTAAAGAAGCTCATTATTATTCCTTTATATTTCCTTTTTTCCCCAGGCAGTTTGCATGTGACTTTAAGAGGAAAGTAGGGACACACTTTCCTGCACTAGTAAGCTAACGTTAGTGTTACTTACTGTATATTACCAAAATATAGTATTTGTTCATTAAATTGTGATATAAATTATTTGGCTTCATATAGTTGATAAATGGCATGCATTTAGTGTAACTTGTAAATGAATTGGAATCGTGTGTGTGTGTGTGTGTGTGCGCGTGTGTGTAGCTAAGGCTAGCTCCGTTTGGAGAAGTGTTGACTCTTTTCTCTCTTGCTAGCTACCGTGCGGCACAACGTGGCACGAGTAACGTTACCGAGCAACACTGAAGGTGAACCAGAACGCCACACCAGGTCAGACAGCACAACAGGTAAGACTTTTACACAGCACACATGGCGTGCGTTTTCTGAGCTAACGCTACATGGCAGGGCAGACTGCAACAGCTGGTATAACGTTGATACATTGTTGCTAGCTTAACCCTCCTGTCGTATTCAGGTCTAATCTGATCGATTTACAACTTTAATCGATCATAAATATTGTGTTTTACATCATCAAGACCTCATGATATCCTCCACACTAGGCATTTGCACATATAACATTGCTGATCACATTTCCCCTCCCTCTTTCTCTCTCACACACACACACACACACACACACACACACACACACACACACACACACACACACACACACACACGCAACGCACACGCAACACACACACACACACTTGTTCGCAGCCCCATATATAAAGTTGTACACATTTCAAACTTCAAACCAAAAAATCAGGTGTTTGTTATGGGAACCATCTCTATCCTGCTTCATGTGCCCACGTGAACCACACCTTCCAGACTAAACAATGCTTATCTTCTCACTTTCCCGATAAATACACCTGGAACATCAAAGTAAGGGTTTCTTTCATGTCTCTCCTAATAAATACGGTACTATTGTCTGTTTATTTTGTGTTACAGGAAACTTCCCAGGCTGATGTTGAGGCCCAGGTGTCCCTACTGAGCACTCCAAGGCTCATCATGCTTGGTAAGATCCCAGTAGATAAAACACAACATTTCTAATGGGAATCGGTAACCAATGTCTCTCTGTCCTTCCACTGCAGGGAAGAGGACTCCTGCCCAGGAAGAAGACTCCAGTTCATGGAGAAGACGACCGCTCAGGGAGAGGATTCCAGTTCAATACAGTAACAATAAAGTCCGTCATGGACATTTTATTGTTTGAAATTGTACTTTTTTCAGTTTAAATTGTTTTCATACATTTCCCCCTTGGCCTGAATATTTTATTGCTTCCAGTGCTTGAATTTTACTGTTTACTGTCAAATTACTTTAAAACATGTTTAAATTGTCATAGTAACTTGAAGAAAGAGGAACATTTAAAATGTTGTATGTTCAAGAATACCATAACAAATTTTTGTTGTTTACAAACTTTTTTTTTTTACAAACTAAAAACTAAATGTAAAATGTGTATTTAAAATGTTGAAATATTAAAATAAATGACTTGTTGAAAACTGCATCTTCATTTTACAGTATGTAATTATTTTACTGTTATTCATTTACAGTAAAATGAGGATTTAAACAGCAGTCTAGGATTTGCTGTATACTGTACAGCAAATAACTACTGTAATAACAATGACGGTACTGGGATTATTACTATAAAAATGACTACAAACAGGTACTGGGATTCATTTTACAGTAAGCATACTGTGAAATATACTACAGCTAATTACTTGCTAATTGTTGCCAGCAAGTTACTGTACATTCTTCAGTTATCTTGTTACAGTGTAGGCCTACTTGTGTTTATCTGGATACTATTTTTATAATTGGGAAGTGGACTTGCATAGCGTCTTTCTAGGCTTTCAACGTGTTTTCCACAATGTGTCAACATTTGCACACACATTCATACACTGATGGCAGATGCTGCCATACAAAGGGCCAACGTGCCCATCAGGATTTAAGGTAAATGTTCATTCACACAAACACACACATTTGGGGTTCAGTAAATGGGCTTTTCTAGTCTTCCGACCACTCTAAGCACTTTAACACTACATGACATCATTCACCCATTCATACACTGATGGGAGGAGCCACCTGCCCTTCAGGACTAACTAACATTCACACACATTTACACACATCTACGGGAGCACATTTGGGGTTAAGTGTCTTGTCCACGGACACATCGACATGGGCTAGCGGAGCCAGGGATCGAACTGCCGATCGTCTGATTGAAGGACGACCCTGCTCACCACTGAGCCACAGAATTTTTCGATCTACATACAGATATTTAACTCACTTAGAATAAATGCATCAAGCATCGCAATTTGTCAAATGCGAGATGAGAATATGCAGTTTTCACAAAAAAAAGTGTTACATTTCAGTTCGAGGCTGGTTGATTGCTATACTGATTGCACATACTGTACCTAATTTGTGTGCTGCTTTGCACCAACTACCATTCTTAAAGTTGATTACAATCACGCCTGTTTGCTTCTGTTTTCTGTGTTCTGAAGCCGTCCTTGTTGCGCGATCCCCTGCAATTTTCTTACTCGGTGCAAATGCACAGACGAGGCTCAAACAATGCTTTTAAAATACAGCATCCATGGCTGTGATCCTCTTATTACTCGGTATAATCAGTGGATATGGAGGTTTGGTTGTTTGTGTGCTTGTAGGTCTGACATATTTTAACAGCTCAAGTATGTGCGAGACCACACAAAGCGGCAACTGTTCCTCCTCAACAACAATGGCACTCATCACTTTTCTCGATGGAAAAGACGTCTTTGCTCTTCTCCAGACTCTTCGGCAAGAGATTGATTGACACTTTGTTCATCCAGTAACCTGCCCAGTATTTTGTGAAAATGTCCAATGATTGCTTCTCACATGGTTTAGTGTTACAAATCACTCATATCTGGACTTTTTTTGCAAGTTGCATTATAACTGGACTATTCTTTAAATTTGAAATGAAGAAGAGAGGCTTTTACTATGGTTTGTTTATATTAAACTGTTAAAATGTGAATAAAATGTAAGATACCGGGAGTAAAAACAGACCAATACGGCTTTGTTTCTAATAAGTAAGGAGAAAAGCATAAGCAAGCACACAAAATAATACATTTTCCCTTTAGGGACAAACATGTGGAGCAGCTAACTTAAAATTCCCTAAACACCTTCTAAGCATCCAGTGAGCATTAAAATACAGCTAAACATCTTACAATGATGTGCTCATTTGCAAATCCCACATGTGATTAGCAGAAAGAGAAAAAATATGTATTACCCTAAAAATAAATCAACCTTACCTCCATTTTAACACAAGGGAAAGAATTTGTGTAATTCCAAGTGTGACTAGTAGGACTTGGCACTACATGCACTTCTGTCCTTTTGCTTTGCCACAACATGGTCTCATTCATGTGGTTGTACACAGTAATGTGGCTTTGTGAGAAGGAAGAAACACCGGATCGGTCTTGTAAAAGGTGCAGCCATATCCGATGTATAGCAACTCCATCCCCCGCCCCCACCAGGTGTTGCTGAGGCCTGACGGCATGTCTCAAAGAACTATGTGTCTATTTATGAATTAACTAGATGGCTCACAGTTGTTGTTGTTATAGTCAATCTAGGTCAAGTTAAATTGTTTAAGTAAACAAGAAGGTGTGCCAGAATATGTAGATGGATGCAATTGATGTCTGCTTTCGAGACGCTAGGTACAGTCATGCAGAGTAGACATTATGGAATAACAATAAGAATCTTTATGAATTACCCAATGCAAAACATTGTTTGCTGTTGTATATCTCTTAAAAAAAGAAGTGATCACTAATTGATGAAAGACAATGTTCACATTAGTTTATTAGTTAAGACTGAATAACAATGATGTGAGAATAACTGTATTACAATGTGTTAAATTCATAGACTGGGTATTGGGTAACAATGTACTATTATCTGTCTTTAGGATTACATTATGTGCTTAAAATAATTACATTTATCCCTCCCAAATAAAGTGAAAATCTCATACAGTGCAATAGTCTTCTTCTTGCATTTGATGTTACCGTTGCAGCTGAGAATATTGTGGTAAGTGTCAGTATATTGACTTGTAGTGACATTTATGTGTGACCAAGTTATTAATAAATAGACGTGCGTGACATAAATTCCTATCATACATTAATGGTTCTGAAATTCCCAGTTTATGCAGGTAAGAATCTACAGCTGTGCGAGCGTTGCAATATCCTGCAAAAACAGTTAAGCCAAAAACATGACAGTAAAATAGAAAAGAAAAATCCCTTCAGGTTTAAGGCAGAGTAAGATGGTACCCAGGGGAGCAAGAGACTAAGATGGTTTACGGGTGAGTTTTAGGAAGTGTGACATCTCATGGGAACAAGCTGTTGCGGTGATGTGTGACCTCATTCCCAGAGGAAAGTCTTCAGTACAGATAGTATCCAGGGTGGACAGGAATGGTGACGGCTCTTCCTGACCCTTTTCTCACTCTGGCATCATTCCTTCCTGTTCGTTGATCGAGGGGAGCAGAGAGGAAGTGTTCTGCACAGCAGTCGAGGCATCACATTGGAGCGACGGTACTCAGCTAGAGGTCTGTAATTACTGTCCCACAAAAATGAACCAGGCCCTCTTGTCAGACGCTTTGCTTTGTCAGTTGTAACGGGGAAAAAAAAACGTCTCTTGAATAGGTACACTATTTTAAATACCAGACGCTATCAGATTTGTCTGATCCCACAATTTAATCCCAGAGGAGCATTTGGTGTCACATGAACACTGGTTTATTCTCTACCCACTTGTCATTTTAAAATTTATTTTCATTATTTCAGGCCCTCAACCTTGTTCTCTTAGTTCAGAAAGCCAATCTCATTTTTCGCCCTCCTCTCTTCCCAATCTCTCTTAATCTCATACCGTTAAAGTGTTGTCCTTATTTTAGCAAGGTTGGACCATTTACCTGAGCACATGCAATCTTTATTCCCAATCTCTAGCTCTCCCCTCCCGTCTGTTCCTCTGAGCCAAATGATTATGTGGCTCCTAACTCTCCTGCGCCTTTCAAATCACTGCCAACCATCCCCTCACCATTGGCAGCTGGACAAATTTTTGGGTCATTAAATCCCATTTGAGCATTTTAACCACGTCACCCTAACTGATGTCTCCAAACTCAGCCCACTTTGCAGTTGTCCCACACCAACAAATGGGTCCTACCTATCATGTCATGTTTTAGTTTCATCTGATGTACTACTCATGAGTGTTTTTATGGCAATTTTGAAACTGTTTGTTTCATGAGGTATGAAGGCTCTATGTTGTGAGCAGTCTGCATGATTGACATGTTGCAGTTTGTTCTTGTTCTAACCCCGCCCTATCCTGCCATCCTCTCTGTGGCCCAAAGTAGGGTGTTCTGTTTCCAAGATGAGAGCGTTACAACATCAGATGCTACATCAACATTTTGTGGGAACCTCATCAATCATCCGTCTACCTCCAAGTACATCCCTCTGTGTAGCTTGAATAATTCTCTTATAGTAATAGTAGTCTGCTTACATTTTTGGTCAATTTTTTTTTTACTTACTCCATTTATACTTTGCTTCCTGGTAACCTGTCTGCTCTCCGGCTGCTGCTGTCCAATTCATTACTTTATATTTATATAATAATCTGCATAAGAAATAAAAAAAAGCAAAAAATAAATTGGTTATAACTATCATCTGCTTATAGTGATTAATTCGACCTGGACAGACGCTATCTCTTTGTTTTGTTTCCACTGTATTTCAATTCATACTTTACCAGACAAAGTATTTTATTAGTATAATAGTCTGAGCCTATGGTGCTCAGTGCTTTTACCATATGATCTTTGAAACTGTGCAGTTTGTGCTCTCTAGTTCGAGATGAGAACTATCAGCTATTGCTTGATTGGTACACTTTTTTCTTTGTTTTTATATTACCCTATTTATGGATAAAGCAGGCCCGGTACCAACACAGTGGCATGATACGGCAGTATACGGTTTTATACATTTTATATCAACCTTTGTTTTGTTTTGATGATTATTACTAAGCTCACATTTGCAAAAATATGCACATTAGCAGGCCTACAGGACACCGTAAAGTACAGTCTATGTGTGAGATGGAAGGGGAAGAGAAAAATGAGCCACGGAAAGATATACTGACAAACTTGGAGTCATTCCAAAACTGTTTTTCCCAGAGTGAGACCCCTTCTCAATGTCTGCCTCCATCCACCTTTCTGCTCTTGTGCAGAGCTTTGCTTTGGGCTGACTATATCAGGATCTGCACCGAGCTGGCAATCAGTAGCTGCTTGTTGGCTCCACAGTCAGCGCCTGCCAGGGGGATTCCAGTTGCTAGGGGATGTGTGGAGCATGGCACTTTGAGCTTCTGAAGCAAGTATCTTTTTGTATACTAACTACAGTACCAGCTTATGCATATTCATTGCCAGATTCTAAACAGGAAACTTGATTGCTTATCTTTTACATCCTTACTTATTGCTGAATTGGTAATAATAATGAAACCCTATGAAAGAACCCTAGAAATCTGTCAAGATATCATACCAATCATATATAAAATTGGCAGCCTTTAAATATACAGTACATTTGTATTGTGTGTATTGAAAGGCCCAGTGGTTTAATTTATTTTCTCCATTCCTATGCCCTACCTCAGCTATTTAGTCATGCATTTTCAATTCTGTGCCATCATGTACTAGCAGCGAGATTAAGTGGCTGTGAAGAAATCATTTTTCTATTTCTTTGCAGGATGTTGAGACAAAAAAAGAAAATACAATACATTTTAATCTCAGTGGCGTTGGTACTACATACATTTACCATTATCATTTCCACAGATGTTTGCCATCGATTTTTAAATTGTAATTAGAGCCTCGATCCCGGGCAAATGCATTGTCGTGCAATCATTAATGTTGCAGAGCTGGTATTTCACTGACTACTGTCTAAAGGCATGTCTTCTCTAGCTGAGAAATACATTACCATGAGAATACAGTTCATCATCTCTCCAAAACACAACGCATAATACCATTATTGTATGATTATTGCAGAAAGTGTTATCATTCAATAATTCTCTGGGAAGTTTTGAATGACGAGGACATTGGGCATTGTGGGGGAGGGCAGCCGCCAGCAACGGTTTTGTGTTGAAACTAGCTTCGCCCGGCCGTGCGGTATTGTGGGGCCGGTGATGTGACTGACTGAGTGCACGTTTTCACCACCACCACACCCTCCCATTTCAGCACACTCTCTTGCATTTTTGCACCTCTTGAGCCTACATGAACCACACTAACCAGTGCGCTGGGAGACGCCGCCACTGTCTGCACGCTCAAGGCCTACCGCTTTGCACTCGTCATTGCACCTGCACGATTTAAAATGGAGCCCGTAGTGTTTTCTGCTTTTAATGAGCAAGAGACTAGAAAATGAAAGCACGTCTCAGTAAGAAGGCAATATGTCAAGTGTAGACCCAGCAATTTAACATCACAGCATGTTTAGATGTGTAATGCTACTTTTAGAGGTGAAAAAGGGGAGAGAAAGGGTCATGGTGAGAGGAACAGTTGTGCAGTGAAGCTAATGAAGGTCAGAGTTCAGGCCTTTCTTGCAGTCATCAAACACAGCCCTATAGCCCTCTGGTACAGTGAATAAAAGACACGGCTCACAGCTGTAGTTTTCTCTTCAGCAATACTCTTGAAGCAATGGAAAGTAGTTGCTAACTTTGAGGATTCAATCCTGTCTGAAGCCAAGAAATAGTGCACTCGTCTTATAGGCTCATGTGATATCGAGGTGTGATCACACACAGGATTTCACAACAATCCAGTAGACCTACTAAAAAATACTTTGTAAGTTAAGAGTCAACTTTGCCCTGACTGTTGGTGTGGACTCATTCTTCCATAATAATCCTAGAGCTAAAATGATTGTAAAATCCATTTTATGGATCTTCTTCAAGTGTGTCTTCAGTTTCACAGTTTTGTTAGATGCACTTGCCCCCAAGCATTTTAGATTTTATTAAATAAGAAATACTGATATTCCTATTCTAAAATAAAATGATTTCTGTGTAGCACTTTAGTACAGCTTCAAATACAAACTACTAATGTGGAGACCTAAACAAACATATGTTCATAATAGCGTTGAACATGTCCAATAACATGTTAATAATGGGTTTACCATTGAATAATCTGTTTACAGTATTATTATCTTAATACACACAAGGTAGTGTTGGTAGACATGTTTCAGGGCTTGGTTACATACCTTTGAGTATCTGGAGAGCCAACCAACACACATACTGTGAAATAAGACAACCCCATTGTATTGTGGGCTGCCTACGTCAGAAAACATGACCTTCAATAAGTCATCCAAATGCTTCTCCCCTTCCTTTGTTACATGCATATTCATAAGAATATACCTTTTTTCAACATATTATACCATGTCTATTATGAACATACTGTACTTTACAATGACTTATTTTTTACATGCCCTGACGCCAACCATGATTCATTTAGTTATTGGTGATTGGAACATGGATGGTAGTGAGAATGTAATAATGTATCGGAGCCAAAGGCTTGTGCGTAATTTCAGGACATCACCATACTGTACTCCACTGATGTGGTAAATGGACTCGTACTTGTACATGTGGTCTTGACAGGGGACCTGAGCACATTTTGATGTGATTTAGTCATAAGAAAACATGAATGGATCCCCTCGACAAATGTTGTGAAAGATTGTGGGGAGTTGTACCAAGTATTCTGATTGGTAGCTTATTTTGATCATTTCAAATAGTCTTGGAATCTGAATATCAGAAATCTTTTTTGCAACATTTCTACGCAATTTGTTGAACGTTTTTAGAATTCTATGAAGACTAGTTATTCTGTGAGAGTTGCCTTGATATAATTAAATGACAATGAGATAAGAGAGATTCCTGGGTATCTCTCTGAGGAAACACTGGTAAATTTGAGATTGGACACAGCTCTATTTGAAACAACACGCGGCATCAGGGCCCATGCTTCATAGCACATTACAAATATGGGAGAGCGTAAAGGAACAGCTGTCACCACTGGAGGAATCATGGAAAGGTCACACTTCAGTCCTTTCCGGCACCAGTCACTGTTTCTTCTTCAATGACCTTCGAGAAAGCATGCGACTGAAAATAAGCCGCAAGTCTCAAATTAGGGTACATTCAATCTATCTACAGATAGAGCAGCGACTCAGGAGGTGGTAAGGAGTCAGCACCTTGCTCATTGACATTTCAGTGGAAATATCGGAGGACGGTAGGGCTTCAATCCAAGCCCTCCAGCTACTGGTCCATCTTTCTAATGACTGAACCCTCGCTTGCCTGGTTTCCTAGTTGATGGGTGTGCTTGAGGCATTTGTAATGAGATGAAATAGTGTGAATCAGTTGCTTAAGCCCTGGCTTCATGGCGTTTGCTTAAACTATGCTCAGAATTAGGGTTACCATATTTCCACACCGTAGACCTGCCTGCACCAAACAAGGTTGGAGCCGTCATGTGGGAATTTCCCTTGACATGAGTATTGGATTTGTCCTTTTTCAGCCTTATTCAGTAGTTTTTTTTAGCCAAAAAGCAAATGTGACATTTACAAAATGCTTGCTTTTTATTGTGGCTAAACATGTCAAGGCTTTAAAAATAGATAAATTGGGCAGTCGTCTTACACACGGGTACACATAAGTACACACAATTACACTTGTCTCACAGTTCATACGATTCCACAGCAGAGGAATAAATGTCAGGAACAAATGTAACAAAGGCCAGCAGATAAATATCAGCTCGAACAAAGATGTCTCCATTAACTACAAACGAAACAAAAGACAATGACTCGTATTTTGGTTAAAGTTCTTATCAGAGTTACTGTAAGTCATACATTTTGAAACGTTGCTTCAGCAGTTTCACTTCCTATGGAGTCAACAAGCTGAAATACTGCCGCCTTGCATCCACAGTTATCAAGTGCACCCACCACTTCAACCACCGCGACATCTCTGCAGCAACTATTCCATCAGATGAAACGAGTGGCATCTGTTTGTGAGGGTGTAGGTGTCGGTTACATCCATTATATAATTGTAAATAACAGCTGTCAAGCTACAAGTTAATTTTATGAAATATGACTTGCATATTCACATATACTATGTAACCAAGCTGCTCTCTCACAGATGAAAAACCTCTTTTTGTTTCTCTAACATATTTAATAACTAAATAAACTGTGTAAACCCCTAGTGTGAGTGCATCTCTGAAAAGTGTGGATTTACAGAAAATACGGAGTTGTAGGGCTGTAGTCAACCAAATAAAATCTTGGTTGACTGGTTGAAGAGTAGATGGAATTTCAATCGATTGGTCGATGCGCGGGGGAAAAACAAAAACGAGGCTCTCCTTCCACGAGGGAGCAGCTAAAGCTGGAGTGGTCCAGAGTGCTCTCTTTCTCCCCGGTTCTCTAGTGTTGAAAAATTAACAGCAATACACCTTTCATTAAAGACGTGAGCTCTGTCTCTCCCCGCCTCTGTCTTTCTCTCTCTCACACACACAAAGCATAGCCTTTCCACTCTGAAAATGTTTTAATAAGAAGCCTTTCTCCTTATTAAAGTAAATCCAACGATTGTCCAACTCATGAGAATTTGGTGGGACAAGAGCATGGCAAACCAACCGACCAGAAGGTGCCAGATCTAAGGAATTGAACAGTTCATACAACGGCAACAGTGCTGACAGAGCGAACAGTGTTTTTTTCCTAGGGGGGTAATCGGGGGGTGGACGTAAAGCCTCTGTGACGTATGACCGCAGTACAATGTGACGGCCACTGGGGGCGCAACAGCGAGACTAAAATACAAGTGTGGTTGGCCTAGCTATGTGAACAAAGTCGAAAATAGCTGTTTCCTGCTATATTATTGCTCTGAATCCTGTATAAAGAACCTTCTAAAATACCTTGTAAATGAATTTGGATGTGATAAATGGTTGCAATCTTCTGTTTTGATACATGGTGATGGGGTTAACCTTTTTTGGCTTGAGGTCGTGGAGATTAGTTTGATGAAATTAAAATGTGAAACAACATGTCTTGAGTGTGTTCTTGGATCTCAGTCCCCCACACTTGAGACAACACTCAGAATAACTCTCCTTCCTCTGTCAAGGACAGCATCATCCTGGTACACATAATCTGTGTATTGCCTAATGTGACCCATTTTAATGGAATAATTTAAGCCTCATGGGAGGTGATTGCATAGGACATACTGTCTATTAAAGAGTAACTGCACACTTAAACGTGTCTTTTAAGCTATAAACTAAATGATGTGACTGTATTGTGATGAAACGCATAAATGCTGCCGTTGATATTGACATTTCTTACTTACCTTCCCATTTCTTTTGGGGGGTAAACAGTAAATCCATCAAATTCATTGCTCCATGCCATATCACAATTTTCCAAGCTACTGCAGCTGTCATATAGATGTGCTGAGGCTTTCTTGAATCGGAAGTGGGTGTGGTTTTATCTCCCAACCACATGCTTACTTTTTTTGCATTTTTTTTTCAATCATGAAGTGGGCGGACTTTGGCTCAGATACACTTTTATAACTAACATAAAAAAAAAAAAAGCTCATGTTGGTACAGTAGGTCGTTTAGAGGTCAACTAGCAGCCTGAAACTGAAAATCCATGTTTGACCGTGATCACTTATGGCATTGTAACACCTCCAATGATTAGCTTGTGGCCCTTATTTTGTCACTGTTCTTAACAATATTTATTTTTAATTGGGTACAGGTGTAATATTCTCTCAGTACAGCTAGGGTAGCATGGAGCTTTGATACGATTGATACCGGTCTCATATCGGCCCATTAGATATATGTATGTAATCATACTGACGATTCCTATAGCATTTGTATCAGTATCATAATGCCTTCATGATAAGATTACAAGGCTTGGATGTATAACTTGAACTGTGCTTTACCTCATTATTTTTTTCCAGTTGAAGGCTGGTCAAGACTGCCACCTTCCTGGTAAATTTCATTATGTATCCATTTTTAGCTATGCTAGTGCCTCTATAGATGTGGCTGTAGATGCTCAGTTTGTTTCCCTCACTCAAGCATCAGCACATTGTTTATTTTCACAAGACCTATACATGGGTGTATGCATGGTTTATGGACCAATTATAAATACAGTGCTGGTTCCGGGGCTATATATCTGTTGTAGAAACCACCCCCTAGTGAAACACAATTATATATAAATAATATAATAATAATAAAATTGTATTTTAAAACATTTGTGCCTTTAGTGGGTTTCAATAACCATGACCACAGATATACAATATCAGGCTATGGACAACAGATACAAGGCCATACACTTTAAACAAAGCCAGAGGGATTTGTGGGAGAACACCTTCAGGCCCTCTTCTACCAGACTGCTTAGTTACTCAAGTAAATAATTCAGACAAATCCAGTCGAGTTTAATATCATATAGGTTTACTGCAAAATCAAACAGAGTGCACATGAACCGAGCTGATCCATGGGGCAATTGACTTCTTCTCTCAATGCATTCTCTTTTATGCCATTTTTCACACTCCTGAAACCAATCACATCACAAAAATTAAACATCACTTCTATGCAATGAACAGAACACATCCTCTTTTCAGCACCACCATTATTTCTCTCAGTTCATCTATGGTAACACTTTTTTTTTTTTTTACATCTGTGATGAAACAGATGAAACTTAATGAAGTGAATACATGCTTGTCATAATGATTATGTTTATTCTAACTCATTTGGGTAAATTTGTTTTTGCCCCCCATTTGTCTTTTTTTTGTCACTGTGGAAAAAACAATGACAAATATTTAGTGCAAATATTTTCTTATTGATAGACTAACCTCTAGATGGTAGGTCTGGTCACCAGGGATATAAAGAGCTCCATTTGTTTGTGAAGGGAACGGGCGGAGACCAGTAGAGACTGGCCGAACCTTGGTGTGATAAAAATAAAAATAAATAAAAATAAAATAAAGTTGCAACTTCATGGCTTTGACTCCTGATCGGCTCATTTGCCTCCATTGCCGCTCGGGCATCCTAACACACTGCATGACATTAACTCAGAAATGGCTCATCTCAGATCAGCCCATGTAGAATAGCAGCAATATGTAAGAGATCCAAACCAATTTCCCTCAACAATTCATGGGTAGGTTGGCTGTGGAGCAAGCCTGTTTCTTTTAGTGTGTGCCATTTCCTTCTCTCTGAATAATTGTGCTTTTCTTAAAAGGGACATTGTGTAAATTGTAGTGGCTGATTTGCAAATAACTAAATACCTCTCAGCTCAGCCCCTCCCTTTCCAATCATGTCGGAGAACTACGGTGGCCTCCAGGTAGTGATAGGTATCTTTCAAATTTGAGTTAAACAAAGGGCTCTTATCAATACGTGGTTCTTCCATATGACCAAATGAATACATTCAGAACAGAATTTGAATTTTTTTGTAATTTAGATTTTACAACAGCAAATACACTATATAAAGTCATTAATATCTCACTGGAAACACATTTTAAATGTCAGTAAAAGAAGGTTTGTAAAGAATGAAGAACACAGACATCTGTCAGTATCAGTCATTCCTCCTGTCTTCTGTCCTTCCGGCTGCTTTGTCTCAGCCGGCAGAGAAGTTTACAAAAAAAGCTTTTGGCCATCATACGTGCTTGTGTAAACATAGCAGCGGTGGCTTGGGTGAATTGGGTTTCACTTTCATTTTACATGTTCACAGATGTATTGATAAAGTATTGTCTCCTTATGTAGATATATATGGCATTTTCAAAGCTAAGAAAAAACAAAGATTTTTAGTTTTAGGTGATTATACACTGATAAAACATAGTTACCAATATTATGTTCAATATGTGCCAATAAACCCCCCTAAATGTATGACTAAATAATAAATGACTATAATCCTCCTGTTTAAAATGACCTGAGCGATACTGTAGATTTTTTTGTATTCCAGTACTCGTGACAGCTTTTTCCTAGCTCTCTTGTCACTGCTAGTTGATGTGCTCCCATCGTGCAGCTATGAGCTTCCAAGTTCAAACAGAATGCAGCAGAAAAGCTCCATCCTTTCCACAACAGCCTTATGGTCAGCTATTGTAGCAGATGAACTGTGTGACATGCAGCCAGCGGTATGATTTTGGTACACAGAGGTACCTGGCTCTGCTGCCCAGGGGAGCTGTCTTCATCATCCCAGGTCCTGAAGGCTGGTTGGCCAGCGTTGGTGCTTCCAGCTCAAAGAAAATAGAAAGATGAGAGGTTTACCCAGAAATTGTATCTGTGGTGTATGCAGTTGCAGTGTTTATATTATGCAAGAACAACAAACGCTAGCAAGCTCACATATAAACCGCAATCAGTGATTCTCACAGGATGCTGGGTAGGCCCTCTATGGTCGTCTGGGGCCATTCTCCCTGAAAAGATTTTTTTAAGTTAATTGCATCAATTGTATCCATTATGAGAACAAAATCTAGAACTATGAAGAATGTTGTCAAATTAGTTTTGCTTTAGAAGGAATCTAAGTACATTTAGACTACCGTAAAATGTGGGTTATAAAGCGCACCCTTTTATAAGCCGCATCTACTAAATTTAAAGAAAAAGTCGTATTTAATCATAAACAAGCCGCTGCCCGAGTCGGGCGTCGAGCCAGGGCTGGTCCCGCTACCTTCGGTAGCGAGCACTGACAACACTGTTGTTTACTTGAGCTCAAACAGTGCAGGGCAGCATCTGCTAGCGAGCGCTCGCGAGCAGCCAAACTCGCGATGGAAAACAGGTCTGCGCTACAGGTCAGCGCGAGCGCGAACTAGCCTCTCCCACCACCTCCACAGTGAGCAAGCGAGCTGCTAGCTCGCGCTGCTAGTGCTGTCTCTCTGTTTGTTATTGTTCTCACAGTTGTGGTGGACGTGTCACAGACTAATCCACCAGGACATTATGGACATTGTAGCTTCTGTTGTCCTTTCTGCTGCTACATCACTGGCTAGCTTGCGCTGCCAGCTCGCGAGCTAGCGCTGTGGAGGTGATGCGTTGCTAGCTTGCGTTGCTAGCTCGTGAGCTAGCGCGGACCTGTAGCGCAGACCCGTTTTCCATCACGCCTCTTTGGGTGAGCGTGGTGGCATCGTCGGTGGGTGAATTTTTGTCCACAAATCATACGCACCGATATTTAAGCCGCATGGGTCAAAGTTGAGGGTAGCAGTGGTGTGTAGCATGCCGTGAACTTACATTTACGTTGAGATCGGTCGACCAATGACAGTTCTCTCTACAGTCAGAGCTTGCGCAAGAAGGTGGAACGTGAGGGAGATACCATTTCCAAAACTTGTAAGGGGGTAATAACTATTTTCCCGCACGTAGCAAAATCCCGGACGTTTTTGGAATCCCTGCCGGACGCTTTTTTTAGGTCTCGAAAAGAGGACATGTCCGGGAAAAAGAGGACGTCTGGTCACCGTAATTAAAGTACTGCGCTTTTGCGCTTGTACTTTCCTTAAGTATTTCCATTTCATGTAACTTCTAGTCCACTACATGTTATCGACAGCAATATGTACTTTTATCTTCACTAAATGCATTTGACACTATTAGTTACTAGTTAGGCAAATTTATAATACTAAATATAAATCAACTAATAGACTGACTTATTATTTAGTAGTATATAGCCTAATTATTAACTGTACAGAATAATGCATCACTAATTAATCCAATCATTTATATATGCTGAAATTAACCTACATTCTACATAATACTGTAACGACCCTAGGGTCAGGGAAGCTACGAGGCGTAAGGCTTATAGGGTTTTTATTCATGGACATGGAACAGGCTACTGTGGGCCGTAGCCTACGCCAACACAACAGTAGTACCCCCGTGAAAACCTCACAACAAGCTTCACCTCCGCTCCGGGTCATAGACTGATCCGAACGGCTCGTAACACAACAGCACACACAAAACAACATCACTCGCTCTCCAATCACAGACACATCCCACAGCCACCAGTCATGAGACGTTCACTGACATCCCGAACACAACACCCACAACACAACATTTCCCTCAGTCCGTTACAATACTTTAACAGTTTAACAGGTTTTTTTTTCTAACACTTTTGCTTAAGTACATTTTGAATTCAGCACTTTTAATTGAAACAGATTAGTTTTACACTGTGCTGCATTGTTTGTTTAAATATGAATGGTGATGACACAAAAAAGCACAAAGCATGCTAACAAGACGGGGTGTATCAAGTCTTGTGTTTCTAGTGCATTGCAGACCATAGTTCGCACACTGAGGACAGTCCACCCCAGTTAACAGCTGGGAACAGTGGGTGGTCTCTCCCAGCAGGGAGAGAGGCTGTAGCGAGCACTTAAGTGCAGTTGCTGCACACCTCTGTTCAGAGGAAATGGACATGGAAAGGGCCAGCCAGCCCACCCAAACTGTGGCGGGACAAAATAGACTTTGGCAGGCCGCTAGTCTAGGTTAATATTAGGAAACACTGGCCACAATACTTCGTTAATGACAGGACTTGTCACAGTTCAGTTTCCCAGTTTCTCCTGCCACTCTGTCTCCCACACGCTTAATCAGTTCATTTAGTTCACCTGCTGGTCACACCTCGTCAGCCCTATCACTCTCACCTGCTCACTGCTGCGCTCACCTAATCAGCTCATCCTGTGCACCTGTTAGTCACACCCATCTCGTCAGCTCCATCACTCACCTGTTTCACTCTGCAGCACCTATTTAAGTTCAAGCTTCACTCACACTCACTGCCAGATCGTTCTCCGCATTCATTCCAAACCCTCCAGCTGGTATTCGCCGACTGCGCTCCCTTTGCCGACCCTGCCCATTTAGACTTCCCCGCCTTGCCTCTGTCCTTGAACACTGCTTTCTGTCCCCGACCACGATACTTGCCTCCTGTCGGATTTCTCCTCCTCCTGAAGCTGATCATGGACTGTTTGGTATTGCTAATACCAAATATGTGCCCACTGAGGACATGAATATTTCCAAATCCCCTTCACGAGTGATCTCACTGTAAAACAGGGTCCTCTCAACAGCAGCAGCCAAACTCCGTGCTGTCCTCCCCGCGCCGCAGCGCCTCTCACCCCGCCACCCTGCCTGGCTCTCCGCCGGCACCCACTGATGATACCACCATGCTCAACCGAGGAGGTGCGACGGAAAACAGGTCTAGCTCCCAAGCTAGCTCTGTGGAGGTGGGTGCCGGCGGTGAGCCAAGCGGGGTGAAAAAAACAAACACAAAAAGCAGTTCACTCACCAGATGCTGTTCACTTAAGTGTAAAAAAAAAAAGCAAAACACTAAACATGTCATAACTTCTCTTATGTTTCAGCCTGAACTCTTCTGCTAGCAGCAAGGTAGCTTTCTGTTGACAGAAGTCACGCTGGACCACTGACCAATCATATGTCCAGTGCCAGCGCGCTGGCGCGTCAAAGAATACGCCCAGCATGTAAAACTAAAGATCTGATTGGTTGAAGACTGACTATCAACGATAACGTCCACTCTCCGTGTACTTTAATCTGCAAAGGCCAGTTTGAAGCGTTCTGCTTCCATAGAGACATAAGAGGTGAAATCTGCTTGGATGAAAGCTCTCCTTAAAAAAGCTTCAGATGCTGCAGGCTGGAAGCAGAGCAACAGAGGAAGACAGGAGCTGTGCAATGAGAAAATAAGCTAATAGGGAAAAAATAATTAGAATGTAGTGTATGTGTGAGAAACAATTCAATTATAAAATAGCTATAACTTTGTGATTCTGTTTAGGCCAGCAGAGAAGGCTTAGCTGGCCCTGACGGCCCACCACTGTTATAACTCCTATTATGGCATGAAGAAAGGAAAGTAAGCAAACATGTATGCATTTACTGGTTCATGTAAGAAAGGAAAAAATAATAATCCATCTCACAAAGACGAGAGGGGGGGTCCTTGCTAAAGTCTAAGTGTCCTTAAAGCCTATGATCACCTGCCACTAAATTATGTTCTTTATTGAGTCATATGAGACCTGGGTTGTATGAAAGCAATTGTGTCTCTGTGTCTTTTCCCACAGAGCTCTGCTAAAAGTCCCTTTTAATGGATTTGTAGCTAGGCGACTACTTGTAATCTTCCAGTGTAATCTTGCAGTTGTTTTCTTTTGCATTTCCTCCATCACTGAATTAACAAATAAACTACATCAAATATGATTTTGTTAATGGCAGCACACTATTAACTTTTTGGCATTTTACATAATTGAAATGTCACATATCATTAACTTAGTAGTTCATTTTGTATGTAATATTCCTCTCACACTGAATTAATAACGGCAGTCCTATCGACAACAGACTGCATTAAATTAGTGGTAATTTTATCTCACAGTTGAGGCAGTCTACTTGATAACTTGGCCAGAGGCAGAGGCCAAACATCCAACCTCATCTTGCATAGCCTTGCCTCAGGCTGCTTAAAATTCAATTTAACATCTCTGTTTATTGGGACATTAAATTAGGATGGTTTTTGGACCTTTTGTAGGAGTTTATCGTGTTCTTGATTCAATTAAAATTTGCACTACTTTTTTATTTAGCATTTCTGCAGGTCAGGACTGTGCCAGAGATCAAAGAGTGTGTGTGTGTGTGTGTATCCGTCCGTCCTCTGGGCTGCCTTTTCAATGTGAAACTATTGCAGCTGAAATATAACCCTGCTCCATTTGCTTCCTTTTGACATTAATAGGAAAACACTCTTGGAGTGATCGCTCGTTTTTGTTTTCATCGGCCAGATGAACTATTTTTCCATCATGAGATGTACTGTACATAACTCGTGCTTTGGTGTTCATGATGTGTGAGAAGGCATTGCTCTTTATTGATATTTTTCTTCCATGACTATTCTTCATTGCCTTTACTCTTAATAATTTACTGCTAATACCAGTGTCTTGTGACAACTCTAGAGCAGAGAAATGACTGGCCTTTTCTACATTACGACAGGTGTCTCAAGCCAATTTGTTGCCCGTCACATATTTTATTGAAAGGATGCCCATGGGAACCTCTTATCTGATGGACGCTTTCCAACAGCTTTGTGCAGACTAAAAGGCTTGGAAAAGTCAACCATTTACCTCAGCCCAAAGGTTTGGGATGGTTCTTTGTTTGTGAGAGCTCAAAGGCTTAGAAAGGCCAAATGCTTATCATAGACCAAAAGACCTTTAAGGCTTTAAGGCCACCTGCTCACAAAATATAATCTGTTTTTTCGACTGCTGCTGGTGATTAATGCTGCTGTGAGCTGACAAGAAAGGCATCTACTCAATCTTTAACTTATTCTGCGGCCATCATGTTACCTGCCCATTGTAACCCAGTGACTGCTTTCTTTTGAGCTTATATTTAAAAAGAAAAATTCAGAACTGTTGCTCGTGAGCATTGTGATTCATTTTTACAGTAAGGGTCACCGATCGCTGGTTGCAGTATCTGCCTTTAACGATTGCAGATCAATGGCTCTATTTGAAGTCTTCTATTTTGTATGTAGCATTATTCATTTATTCAACTGTTCTTAACAACATTGTATATAAAAGATGAGAAACTATCATGACTTGACAGGCAACATATTCCACTCTCTCATAATCCCTTTGTATACACAGATCCCGCAATGCTGCTGTAAAGAAGACCCCCTCATTATACCGGCTTTGCTTTTTTTTTTTTTACACTGAACCCGACCCAATATTCCCACCTTGAACGGGCTGCTATGTAAAATGGGCTTTAGGTGGATAAAACACAACTCCACTGAAGCCATTTTAGCAATGCATAGAACAATTGTCTGGTGTGTTTTGCGTCATCTGATCGGCGCTTGTGATCAGCTTTTATAGAGACAACAGATGAAACAATTTAGATCGATTGGAGCATTTTTTTTAAATATTAAAGATACCGTAGCTTCCCTACATGCTTGCTCACATATGTCTAACTTTTAGTTTATTAAATGTAGTAATTTCTTGAAATGTTTAAGTTGCACTTAATATTATATAGCCAGACTTCTACTAATCCTGGGCTAGAAAGAATCAAAGGCTTTTATGAATGATCGGATATGAGCTTATTACACCCTCATAAAGAGCCATTGCATATCTGCATCCCCTCTTGATTTCAAGGTTGCTTGCTGGCATGTGTGGTATTTTTTTATTTATTTTTTCTGATCAAAGAGATATCCACACTGCCCTCCAACCTGGTTGTCATGGGAACAGGTGTCACATGACCCAGAGTGAGACAAACTTTGGATGCGAGAGGATTGGCTCTCTGGAGGGCGCCAGTCCCCCTCTCAATTCATCTGACATGGTTGCCAAGGAAACAAGGCTGTGAGACAGGAAGCTGAGAAGAGATGCAAGCCCTTGTTTGTTTGGATAACAGCAGAGACGCCGCCTGGACTCCAGACATCTGGGGGATATGCCATTAGCTTGAAGATTTTAAGCATGCAGTGAGCCACCTATCTGTCTGTCTCTCTATCTGTCTACCGATCACTTAGGCTACCTATTGGTCCAATAGTCCATGGCTCTTTTCATCAGGAGAGAGAACAGAAACAGACCCCAGGATCACAGCAGTGAACTAGAACAAATCAGTGCTACCCTTGAGACCACAGACCATCATTATTTAACATCAAACAATGAGGTTAATAGATCAATAAGAGAGGATGTTTGATGCTCCCAGCAGCCCTACAAGACTGATGCTCACATTTGATTTGGATGCCACCAATGAGTCTGACATCCTCCCAATCACTGACAGCCCATATACCGATGGAGGCGGTATCCAGTTTGCCTTGGGAGGGTTTACAGGTCCCACTGGCTGTCAGTCATCTCAAACTTCAGTCACCGTTGGGGACCATGCGTTATTTATTTCACGGTGTTGGTGCTCGAGATGAGATTATCAGAGATATCACTCTGATTGGTTTTGCATGGTAGGAGTACTCAAATGTTTTTTGTTTTTTTTGCTGTGCTCTTTTCAGATGAGATTTTATTAGATGAAATGGCTTTTACGTCAGCTCTGCATGCCAATCAGAAACCCTCTTCTTAAGCTTGACGCAATCACTGGACTTAGTATGCAGAAATTGGCTCCTTTTTGCTGATACTGTTTATGCGACAATATGCCACTTACCTGCCAACCATACGTTCTACCACTCATTTTGTTGGAGGATATCAATAAACAGAAGATCACTTGCTTTCCTCATTCCATTTCTTTCTCCTCCTTTAATCAAGAAACCTGAAGTGTGCTCCACAGTGAGCCATCAAAAGAATGATCCATTATTGTATGATACCAATGTGCTTCTGTGTGCAAGCACAAGTTCAATAATCAGTGACCCAGTTATTTTAATTGCTTACCCACAAACACAAAGAAGAAGAAGAAAAAAGATAAACAGCACAGTGTTGTTCCTGTACCAGCATCTTATGCCATAAATAAGGAGGGTCTCCCCATTAACTAGCATGTGATCAAGGCATTCTCTCACACACACAATCATGAAAGAGAATATATAAACAGCCTAATATCCAGAACTACCTTCTATGTAAAAACAAAAAGGCCGAATCCAAGGAATGATTCAAACACTTTCTGACCTAGTAACGGAAGAAAGAAAGCTATCCAGGATTTCCAGGTACTCTGTAATATGAACTTAATTTGCTGCTACTTTGGGAAACTGCTTTCTTCTTGACAGTTTTATAATCATTACACATTATTGAAATTAATTCACTGCACCACATTTAAATAAAGTGGCAGTGAATTATGGCGGAAGAGGCTTATATTTGTGAGCGCTGTTGTTCCATCGTCAGTATTACAAAACTGTGGCACATCCTGCTCTTGCAGCTACATGTGCCGCATCACTCCAGTTTGTAGCCCGTCTCACTTTTACACAAGAAAACAAGGCGGCGCTATAAACAGGTTGGCACCACAAATTCAGATGCAGCAAAAATACTGAGCAGTCGTGCCTACCACCTGCTAATCACATGCTAGTGTTGCTTCCTACACCACAGCTTGCAATCAGCTCATGCAATTTAGCCTTTGGCCAGAGACATGGCAATATTGCTTCAGTTGCTTTACCCAACTTCTTCAATCAGTCAGTAGGCAATTTAAGATTTGACCTGAGGCCCTCATCATAGTGCTGCATTTGTGCTCTGTCCTTTTTTTCTGGGCAACAGGCTTTGAGCTGTTTGTATGATCTGAGAGTATCGCATAAGAAGGGAGTATTAATTTGCAAAACAACCTTCCTCTATTGTTATAGTTATTTTATAAAACAATGAAGTTATCCTGATTTAAAAGTTGATTCAATCCATTTGAGAATGTAGCGTGAGAGTGAAGGAAAATTGGGTTCTAGCTGATGAGTTATTCTCTTTCTGTAAGAAAGTCCTACTTCTGTTTTGTTTTTTGGAAGTCTTCATGGCAGCACTAAGCAACAGTATGCCAAATGCCATCATTCAATATTTTATGTATATTTCTTTGGCAGAGTTGGGATTTGTGTCACTTCCTCTGCACTGAATGTTGGGAATGAATATTTGTAGGTATAATGATGACAACAAACTGGTTGAGGATCATAAAGAAATGCAGCTGTATTCAACATTCTAAACATCACTGTAGCAGCACATAACTATTCTATGTAAAGATGCTGTGGAGTATTGTCTACCTGAGCAGAGAACAAAGTCGCTCTCCCTCTGTGTGTTGTTATCCAAGCTTCTCTTTTTTTTTCTTTTTTTTTACTTGCTTTTAGTGCTTGCCCATGCATGTGAGCGCACCCCACTGGCCATTATTCAGGACCACTGCTCTGCACTGCTCTCATACGGTCGTTATGGCTGATAACATAGTCATTTGTTGCTTGTGTGATGAAACTGTTAAACGATCCGACTGGACATTGGCCCAACCAGTCTGCAGGTTTAGCATTTTTATGCTGTTGGGTATTGTATCATAATATCGGACTGGACAATACACTAGATTTATCGCCGTAGTTTGGACAGCCCTGATCGAAATGGAACTAACGGGTCGTCGTAGCCTCGTCATACTGTGATTAATTGTGACAAATATCAGAAATGAGCCAAAAAATAAATCCAATGAACTGATGAAAAGAAAAACAGACACTTTATTTTATGTTATGTTGTAGTATTACTATGGTCTGGGCAATAGAGGAAAAGGCATGTTGCTTCTAGAGTGGGAATCCTTCTGACTTTGGTGATCCACTGACTTTCCCTCTTCACTATGTGGCTTTGAGTGGACTATTGGATGGATTGCCATTAACTTCAGTACACAAATTAATGTATTCACTCCCTTTACAATGAATTATAAGAACTTTGAGGCTCCCATAACTTTTCATCAGGTGCAATCTTAAAATGTTGTGCAATACTTTGTAATATGACTTAAAAAAAAAGCTGAACTAACGCCAAGGAGTGGTTTCACATGTAACCTGTTTTGGTGGTTCAAACGAGCTCTGTTGCGCTTACCTGTTGGTTTTGTATAGTGCGTATACTTACTGCTCTTGATTTGTTTGTGAAAAGCCAACGTGAACTGAAACCACACCACAAAAGTTGGATGGTGAACATGGGAAACATTATACTTGCTTAACAGCACATTATAATTGTCATTGTTAGCATGTTAGCATGCTGACTAAGGTTTACCTCTAAAGTACCGCCTCCCAGAGCCGGTAGCCTGGCTTTAAACTCTGTCTTGTTGACGTAAGACACCCGATAATACTTGGAGCCAACAGTTAATATGCAAAGGAAAGGCAGACAAGTTTTAGTGAGATAATACAGACTCATGCTGATCTGACATGCCTTCAGCAGTCAGTCAGTGTCTGGATCTTAACTGCCTGAAGAGCAACAACTGATGTGTAGGCTAGACTTGTCTGCCCACACAGTGTCGGGTGGAGGAATGAGATGACATCACGTCACTCACCAAACTCTTACATGTTCACTTTGTTTTGTGAATAACGTATGTTGATTGAGTCGATTGATTCGTGGATACGACTGGTTCATGAGCCAAAGCCAACCAAGGATTCAAGGGAGTCTCAGTTCTACCAAGAATAGCTATTTAATCATTATATCAATCTTGCGCTGTTTAAAGTATTTTAACTATAGTCCCATCATGTCAACGTGTCCTGTTTATGGATTGTAAACAAATTTCAATAAAGTAATGAAATACTTATAAAATCTGCACTGCTGCAATTTTGAACGGAAATGCTTTTCTGATAGGAAGGAAAGACAGATATGGGAATTTGACATAGGACATTGAAATGATTGCATATTACATACTGCAGTTATGACAAAATGGGACAGCAGTACCCCGATTGAAATTGGTAAGTTAACTTAACAATGAAGTAAGATGTACCGAAACGCAAGTAAACTTTACAAATAATTGTACAGATGATGATTGATGTTTTTGTATGCTCTCTCTTATTTGTATTTCTGGTCTCTCGCTGCTCTGATCAGTCCAGTGTTTCTCTGCATATGTTTCATGGAAAAACTAAGAGGGCAGAGATAGGAAATCTGCCATTCCAAACTTTATCAGACATAATTGACATTCGTAACCTTTATCATGCTTCCCCCAGGCCTTGTGTGAATGAGTCGGCATCTGGATTGTGGCCTGTGACATTTAGACAACAGTTAGAGCAATTTCACTAGCCATTTAGGCACTGGTAGCTGCTATAAATCCTTGTTTTCATTTTGAACAGATTTCCAAGAATAATGTCAGTGTGCGGAATTGAAAGCAAAGTGACTCTGAAAACCTGTGAATAATTAATATTCAAAAACCAATAATTGCCATGCCAGATAAATCAAGAATTGTAACTATTTTCTATTATAAATCCCATTGCTTTTTAAAGGTGCTGGTCATGTGATCCTGATTTGTTGATTATCAAGGGGTGCCTATTGGGACAATTAGGCAAACAGCTGCTTGTTGGTGTAAATATCGGACGAGTAGTTTCACTGCCAGCTGCACAGGCAGCATTTACAGTAATACCTGTTTTACTGTAAATCCAGAAAGTGAATACAATCAGTATAATCATAATAGTTGAGCTTCCTGAATTCCAAAGTTGTTATAAAAGAGTCCAACATTGTGGGCACTGGCATTTATTACTGCACATTAAGGGAGGGATATTGGTAAAGTGCCTATATTTCAGCATGTGTTTGATGGCACTATATAATCACTTTCACCAGCGAATACCATAGTAATAATAACATCATTAAGTTCATGGTAATTATAGCTGCAGGCTCTTCATTGATCTCCAGCCAAAAATGGTGATCCCCTTTTAGCTGCAGAATAATAGCTAAACCTTTAACCTGGACTTGAATCAATAAACCTGCAGGATCCCCCCCTTCATTGTGAAGGAGCGCCACCGTAGAACAACCATTAGGCATGGCATTTCTATCATTGTTTTCTTTAGAAACTGGCTTCATGAGATAAGAAGCCACAATGTTTGATTTGTGATGAGCTGATTGTTCTCAATATTAATTACTTTAAAAAAAGCCAAGAAAAAATCTGGGTGTGGATGAATAATTCATGTTTGTTTTTGAACCAGCCTTGTGAAACTGGCATTCACTAAATAATGTATGACTGTGTGTCTTTGATAATAGGGTTTGCATTAGAAGTAATATGCTTTCCTTCATTCCACAGGGCAGATTCTTGCCTGGGCTAGTTATCGTGCAACAATTGATTTCCCTAAAACCATGTGTGGCAGAAGACATTAGTCAGCATTGTCTGAGCCAATGCTGTACAGAAGAAAGGGCCCCACGTGTTGCCGTTGGAAGGTGAGGGATATTTTTTAATCTCATATATGCAGCCTTGGTAAATGTGATTTGTTTTCATAATGAAGAGAAATTGCTTAACAAACAGATCAATACAATTTTTTAAATGCACAAACATCTGCAATGATGAGAAATGTACACTGAATTAGAATTAGGACCTCTGCTGAATGGGGTTTATAGCATCCAAATGAGATTTCCTGGTACTAAGTGGCAAGAACATGAACCTTTAACAATTAGTATTTAAGATATCCCCTGCTCACTGAAGCTTGAAGGCAAAGTGTGATTCACATATAATTCACTAAGGCGTGGATAATTTCAGTGAGAGCTGAAAGAATTGCTTTAATGAGTGTTCCACCAAAACGGGGAATAATATAATGTGGGTGTAGTCGAACTTATAGAATGATTGTTGCAATACACCGAGGGTAATATACAAGCATGCATTGCTTCTTATACACACTGGTGTCTTTAATGTGGATGTATCTTTAGATACAAGTGAAATAAATACATTCTACTGAAGCAAAGTTTTATATAGTGTTTATTGTTTTCTCATTGGTAAATTTCTCTTTCTTTCTTATTCTGACTCAACAAAAGTATTTTAAATACTTTAAAGTGAACAGAGACCCAGGGAAATGGTTGGATTTCAATTTGACAGTTCATTTCATGATATTTTTAGATGCTCTGATACAAACAACAACATGGCAAAGCATTGATCATTGTATTTGTCACAGACATAGAGGAGTGGGAGAGAGGAGACTGACAGGAACAGATATCTGTCAAAACTTGGCTTCATAATATGTCACGCTCAAATTCACAATTACAAACGCATTGACATAAAACTGGTTCATTTTCTCCATTTATTATTTCAAAGCTGAGATTAATCACATGGAGGGAAATAATGACTAAACCTAATCACAGACTTCTGCTTCTTGCTCAGCAGTAATTACAGTCGGACTGGCTGCCCAGCTATATGATTTATGACAGAACATGATGGATATTAATGGATTTTGTAATTGGTGCATATGTTTATGACACTGGCTGTCTGGTTCTGTCAATATGAAAAGATGTCAGGTAAAGCGAGACATGTTCCAAGACTGGCCAACTGAAGACGGGACTCAGGTTGTTGTTTTACTTCCATAAGATCAAGTTAAACATAGCTATTCTCAACCACTGGCCCGGGGCCCACTAGGGGCCTCGATGCGCCACCTAGTCGGCCGCAGAGGTACTACCAAATGGTTTGATTAACACTTTAAAACGTTTTTTTTTTTTTTTTTTTTTTAAATACACAAAGCTAGATATTTGTATATCTAAATGTGCTCAATAATTCAAATAAATGCATGATTTTAAAGAGCAGTTAGGCTTGAATACAACCAGGCCAATCATGACGCAACAGGTAGACAAATGTGTCTCGGCACTGTTGGCTGGCTAACGTTCCCTCAGATGCAGTGACACAATCTCTCAAAAGTTTTTGAAACGAAAAAGTGAGACAACCCTGCGCCACTAAATGATCCAAAGTATGTGGTGAGGAAATTTGACCCTGAATACATTACATTTGGATTCATGACGGCAGGCAGTGATGAGTGACGGTGAGCAGTAAGGCTGTACCGAATAGTTGGAAGGAGTAATTATCATTAATAAGTTGTTACAAATGCATTTCTTGCAATAGTCCATATTCACTTACTCACACACACACTGTGTAATTGGCTGTCTTCAGTCCAAAAGGCAAAATGTATTTGAAAAAAAGCACCATACACACCATTTATACCACCACAATAACACAAAATCATTGATAACCATAAAATAAGACGACAAAGCTTCATTCGAAAACCTTAATCAAAGCTTTGAATGTCAAATAAAAAGCACTAGTAAGAGGAATATTTTTCATTATAGCTGACAGTGGCTATAATACATAAGTAGAGCCCAGGTTATTTATTCTCCTTTTATTTTGTCATGTTATTTATTTTACAATCAGAGTGGGTTGAGAAGCCCTGCAGTAAACTGAGCAATACATTTACACATTCCGATAGACTAAATTAATTTGCACTTTCAGTTGCATTCCCAGGCAGATACAAGTTGTTTGCCAAATAAGTTATATTTGAGGGGAAAAAAATAAAAACTGACTTGTGGCCCATATCTTAATTTATGTCCACCTTGTTGTGGCCTTATTAGTTCTGTCCACCAGGGGTTCAGGCATTATTCTGAGATTTCCGAAAGACATATGAAGGCAATAATGCTCGTCCTCTCAACACATATGCGTTGGATAAAAACACTAACTGAAGGAAACCTGCCCATGTGCTGGGATCCACACTCGATATGCGACGGATGCAGTGACGCTGATCACTAGTTTTCTCACACCTGGATTGATATTAGAAACAAAAGCAAAATCTGCATACTGAAATAAGTTTGTTTTTTTTAGCTGTAAACTGATGATCTGACTGTACTGTCATAAAACACATCAATGGAGTTAATATTTCTCACCAAATTTCCATTTCATGGTTTGAAAATTGCTCAACACACAATCTATGCTTTTAAATCAGCCCTGAACCTTGCAAGGCCAATGCCAAGGTCAACCTTTTGGGACTAATCTTTGCTATTACATTTTTAAAAAGAAGAATGTTAACAGCCTCTAATCCGACAACAACTCTGGGTGGGGGTAGTTATGCTCGGACCTCGGGTCTGGGGTGAAGTTACACGTTAAGCATTCTTCCGTTTACTTTCCACGCTGAAATGGCCATTCCACTGGACACTTAGCAGGTGGAGGAGCAACCCCCGAACCACTGAATCCACGCTGGTGATAGACCTGGCAAGAGGCATTTTGCTTCCAGGTTCTCCATCCGTACGTATACGTCAGGCCCCTTCTCGTAAATCCGTTGTCTCAGGAAGGCCTGGGGGCGGGAGTGCTTTAAATTTGGCACAAATCTCAACAAGAAAGAACTGATTAGATTTTGGAGCAAATCTTGAGCCAAGTTCTTAAAAATAGGCACAAATGTCCACCTAGACTCAAGGAAGAACTGATTAGATTTTGGTGGTCATAAGTCAAGGTTACTGTGACATTTTCGTGAATCTCTAATAAGATAAAATGATGGAAGTGATGTCATTTTGGACAGACATGGATGTAGACCGCAACTCGACTGGTTGACGGAGGCGTACAGCCACCAGAAGGTAATTTGACTTTTAATTAAAACCGGTGCTCTTGGATAGGTACAATTCAGTAAGCAGGTGTCTTTGCAGTAATGAAGTGGAATACTTCACGCTCAGTAATGGTGCATTATTGTAGCCGAGGGAAATGTAAAGATGTGTTTATTTTTTTTACCAATGTCAGAAGCTTGTCCAACTATAACACAATAAAGATAATCGTTATCTGCAGCTGATTTAAGCGTCTTTACTCTGATAATTGTTGATGCGCTCAAAAGCCTATATTCTGTGTTTGCTCAATCAAAAGATGATTTATTTTGGGTTCATATTTCATTCAAAACTTGAATGTAGTGTTTGAATGTGATTAGAAGTAAAAGAAACAAAGGGAGATCTTGTCAACTGTCAGTCGGTTTTCATCTCTGTAACAGAACCTCCACAGCTCTTGGAAAGTGACATGGTGGGCAGACTGACTCGGGAAGACGGAGGCAACCGATACCTTGCGCAGAAGACATCAAACAGACAGATGCTAAGCACTGGGCAGAAATCTGCAGAGGAGGCGAGTAACTATGTTCTCAATTTCTTTCAAACATATGCTGCACCCTAAAGACTGCTGGCCTAGACCTTCATAACGAGGAAGAGTAAGAATGATATTGTCCATTTCCAGTGTCCACTTCCAATAATCCTAAACTAAAGCATATATAAGTTAAAGCATTATGAAACAACTCATGAAGTTAGGATAAATGAGAACGTGAGTGTGTAATGATATGTTTTTTTGTCATTTTAACATAGCCCAGCAAACAAACTCATGGCTTGCCACTACTGAGAACACTATCTCAGGTTTCATCGTGTCCTCAGTAGCAAACAAACTGCTGCAAAGATGTATCAAGGTGAGTGAAATATAAAGTGGAATTATATTGCTGCTCAAGATGTCCAAATCCATATACTGTATGCAACTTGAATATTCCGGCAGCAACACAGAGCTGTGTAAATGCCCTTACGGACTGAACTTCAATTAAAAACAAGTAATTGGTTTATGAGAGTCTGCAAACAAATTGCTAAAACATGTAAGATTGTCTTGAACCACAACACATTAGACATCACATTTTAGGGCTAGACATGTCAAAATCGAATAGCTCTCAAATAAGGTATTTTCAGACCTTTTTTAAAAGAAAATTTCATGACACAAGATAGAGAAAAGCCCAGCTCGAAGTAAAGCCTAATTAAAATGAGATAGTCAGACGTTTGCTGCTGCTGTGTACTCAACATATTCCTTTGGCAAATACAGCTTCCTGCCAATATTAGAGATTTTGATGTTTAGGGAAGTTAAGACATAGGTTCATGAGATTTATGGGTGGGAGTTTGGGAATGTGAAGGCATGCATCTCGTGGCTGACAGTGCTGCGGAACGGCAGCGACCACGGTGGTGAAGTCGGTGACAACAAACACACAAAAGTCACGAAATACTGTTTAAATTCTGGTCCCCAACACACTCCTGACTTAAACTTGCCGCGACTGTTGCCTGTTGATGTAGACAGTCGCTATCTAAATCGGAGGTAACTCACCACTTTGCTCTTCATATGCTATGCGGTCACAGAAAAGAGCCAATAGTACACCTTCAGAATTCGGATACAACTGTCTGAAAATGCAGATTAAATGCTCAACAACCATCACACACACACACACACACACACACACACACACACACACACACACACACATACAAATGGCCTCATTCTGCTGCTGAAATTATGTTATGACATAGATGTGCTCGACGTGCACAGCGTTAATTAACATAATGCATCTTGAAGACTCAATCCGTGACCGAATGTATTAGATTCTGTTGGATCTTCTTCCAACATCGAATGAGATCACCCAGACTGGCAGCACAACGGCCTTGTTTATCAGCTCTCTTACAGCAATGGGAACCTTTTCTTCAGGGTCATCCGGCTCCCTTACCTGCCGCGTTGCTGCTCTGCCGTGGAGCTTGACTGAAACTGACCACCGTGATAAAATGTGACCGTGAGAGGCCTCCTCTGCAGTCCTGATGTTTTCTACCTTTCCAGCATTTGATTCAACTGGAAACCATCACCATATCTGAGATCCATATGGGCTCCCCATTCCCCCGGGCGATTGGGCTAGTTTGAGTTCCAGCTGGTTATTATTATTCTAGCCTATGATTTCTTTTTTTACATGGTCGATAATGGCAGACACTGGCCGCTGTTTCTTTCACTCATGCTGTGTGTCTTGTACCACTCCACTCTGAAGAAATGTGTGATAGCCCGCTATGCTCTAGTTTTTCCTGACTTTGACCAGGAGTTTGGGAATTCTCTTATTGCAGTTTTCAAACAACTCTCTCTGGCAAACTGATGCACTGCGAGGGGCGTGTCATCTGTCAGGTTTTAAGGGAGAGAAAAAAGAAAAAAATCTGTGTCTCTTAGCTGCTTTAGTGTTAAGTATGAGGTCACGCCAGCTGGGACCTTTTTTTTTCTTTTTCATTACCCTGATGCTTACCCCTTATGCTCTGTATTCAATACACACCGTAGTTGGCCCCAAAAAGAAAGAAAAACAAACTAACATTACCGTCCCGGTAGCCTCTATGAACAGATTCCACATTAATGTGCAGAATCTGCCGAGGAGTGTTGACCAATCACGTTCGAGCAGGCTTGGGTTGAACACAGGTAAACAGACCGTGTGGAGAGCTAAAGAGGCGGAAAGCCTAAAGGAAGAGATGCTGGACACGCAGGTCTGAAATGAGAACCTATGACTGGAAATACATCAACATTATTTTCACGTGCTCTCCCGATTCCCTAAACCTCTTCCTTTTTATGAGACTTGTATTAAAAGGCCATTAGTTAAACAATACCACAAGATTGGGAACTATGTGAGAAGTGGTTTGCAATCTGTACAGAGCAGACAATGTGTATCTTTTAATGACTGCAATTATTAACATCAGTTCATGTGATGTCTCTCATCCATTCTACATGTTCTGCATATACTCGGCTCCAAACATGTTTGATGTGTTCCTTAAGCAGATTTGCATATATTTACGATTCACATATGCATTTACATGAATATGCATTGTGAACTAGATGAATCCATTTTTTTTTTTTTTTTAAGTCGACTTACAATTCTTTACATTGGCCCACATTATGGATGCTCATTCAACAAAAACAGAAAAAATAAGCTTTTTTATGACCATGCAGACTTTATTCAAACGGAACAATCAGTAATTTAAGAAACTAAATTCTTGTGACTATTGGAACGTATGCGTCATTTGTATCATGGCTGTATTTTGAATACTTTATTAAATTTAACTCAATACATTTATAGTTAGTCAGGAAAGACATTTGAACAGACCAAAAGTCAAAATTGAACATGATGTGTTTGTTTTGTTCTACTTCTCCATGTGACCAGTATGAATGAATGCAGCATATCAGCTGAGCATCCTTCCCCCATTCGCCTGCTTCTTAAGGTGGCGAATAAGAGCTTTCGCTTAATGAGTATCTATTAAAATGGAAGTGAACAAACCAAACGGTACAGTCATGGATCCTTGCTCAAAGCTGGGAAGAGAATCTTTGCATGTGTTGGTCTTAAAAAACTGACCTACTTCCAAAGCTAGCAGACGGGACTGTTTTCTGAAGTCTAGATGGATCCTGGCAGAGTCCACTGACGAACACAAACTCTTTGCGGGTCTTCCAATGTTTGCTTCTAAATAACTTCAAGCATGTCGTATCAAGTCCACATTACCCCAGGCCAGTAACATCTCCAATGTCCTATACGATGTCCGAGGAGTTAATTTAGTTTTCCAGCAGGATGGTTGGTAACTGCATCTATTTAAGTCATTACTGAGCCCCCGAAACCCCGGAGACCTGTGAAACTACAGGTGGACAAAAAACATTTTTTTTTTTTAGGTCAGAGGTTAAATCAGCCATATAACTCCAGTCAGCTGCAGAGGGAGTCAGCTGTGGCAACAATACACCCGTCTAAATATGCAACACACTGCTGGCTTCCTCCTAATCACCTGTCCCATTTCCACATTATTATACTGTGAGAACATGTATACATTGGTGTATACCACAAACATTGGGGATTACAGTTGTTTTTGCAGATTTACTATACTTATGGGCTCGACTTGAACACGGATAATTAAACAGATTTAGCATTGTTTGGCCGGATACCATCAAGGTCAAAGTATGTGCATGTGTATAAAAAAACAAAAACCTGCATGTGATCTCACCGTGCCAGGACTGAATCCTGTTAAGTCTTTCCCACCTGTCGACCATGTTCCCTCGTTAGTTTATTTCCTTTCCTAAAAAGAGAACAAACGCATCTGAAATGGCGAGTGCACCAAACCATGATAGGACCCACAAAGTGGCGCTGCTCGTGCCAAATTTGTCACGTTTATCTGTCATTCCAGACGCTCCCTGGCAAACGCTGTTTTGCTCTTTACCATATTTGAGTGTTAATGCCACACTAGTGGAAGCTGATGGTGCTCAAAATATAGCAGACCTCCACACTCTGCAGCTAAGCATCTTTTAATTAAAGGTCCAGTTAGTGTATGTAATACTGCACTCTCATTTCGCCCCAACACTCCCCTTTTTATTGTTTTCTTTCCTCCAGTGAGGGGGAGGCTGGCCAGTGATGTCAGGCCAGGGTTGTTTCCGTGGTAATGAGCTGTCAGGGATATAAAGAAGACTGTTCTTTTTTTTTTCTCCCCTTTGCATATCTCTTCATTCCAAGTAGGGAAAGTAGACGGTGGAGCTAGTCTGGCAGCAGCATCTGTGGCGAGCACGCCCTGGGGATTCTAGTGTCACAGATGCAGTTTAAAAACCATATGAATGGAGAGGCTCTCCCCGACTGCAGGCTGTGGGGCTGGCAAGATTAGACCTTTAGATGTTGTCTGTTGAATGGGAGCTGGGTTCTGAGGTGCTCTGAAGGACCGGTCTAAAGGACTGATGTAATTTGCCAGCCTCTAATGACAAAAATAAATTCTCCAATCAGCCTCTGCTCTTTTGGGTTTCCTGATATGTTTCTCTCTTATTGCACTAATTGTCTCTTTCATCATGCAGTTCTGCTTGCCTCGAAGCAGCACACTTGTTCACCAGTAATACAGCACAGTTATTAAGGCTAGCTGAAAATGGAATTCAATTATTTTAGTCATCCCTCTCTCTGTCACTCGGTGCCAGTGTCACACGCATCCACACTGCTTTCCATGAGTTCATTACACTATTTAGACACTACAGAGCTGGTGTGAAAATCTAACTGAAATCCTAATTTAGATCCAAATTATTTTTGATTAATTTCCTCTCTGTTTGTGAAATGGACTTGGAGCTGGTAGAAAAACTCTGATAGAGATGTAACACCAACATCAAATGCAGACTCATGCCTTGCCTGAATTGATGGCCACCTACTATTATTCTAGTAAGAACAAGACTCCTGAAACTGTAAGAAGATATCTTCATTTATCCCATCACCTCTCATAAAAACTGCATATGCTATTGGTTCCAGATAAGCAGGTTCAAATGACTGAGGTTCTTGACCTGAACAACTGGACGAGGAGGCGAGTCATTGCAACACAAGGTTTCTATTGCATGACTCATGACTATGAGGTGTCGGCCGAGTCATTTTTTTAATCATTTTTTTTGGCACTTTATCACCAATATTTTTGATATAATTTCTCATAAACGGTGTAGTGTATATATACATTTGTTAACAGCTCAAAAATAATGTTTGTGTTTACATTTTCTCCTCAACTTTTTATAATCTGTATTTCCCGGTACAAACTTTGTATTTTGAGGAGTTGCCTGCTGTTTTGGTCATTGATAAATTGATCCATTGATGTCATTGTTATATAGTTAGGAGTTCAGAGAATGGCAATTTCTCTGTATTGTATCAAGCAGTGCAAGGAGAGAAATCCATCCCTTTGAGTTTTTCCACTTACAAATGAGCAAGAGAGATGAAAAAAAACATGTATTTCCAATACTGGTAAACAGGTTCCTTTTTTTTTTTAAAGAGGATTTTCTTGGTGCATTTTTTTATTGTACTGACAGAGGACAGTGTAGAATTGGGGGAAACAAAGGGGTATGACATGCAACAAAAGTCCCAAAGCTGGTATCAAACCCGTGGAACTATAGTCGTTATATAGCATGCTCTGTCACCACACGGCTACAACGTTTTTCCAAATGAATTGAGAATTTGCAGTGAGAGTGTATGTGACTTTTTTTTTTTTTTTTTTTTTTTTTTAAAAGGTGCTAAATGCAAGAAAAGGTGCTAAATGCAAGATAGTTAGGCCTTTCAACAACTCTATACTTGGCGACGGCTGATCCGGCAGCTCTCAGCTAACAACGCGAACTCCGGTAAAAGTGCTGACGGAGGAAACAGCGTTTACCAGAGGGTGGGAGCTCTGCTTCTGCCATGATGTCATCGTCAGGAGGGCTTCATCAGCTGTAACTGTTGTATGTTGTAATGTTGTACTATGTCAACAGAGCAGGGGGAAGCTTGGATTACCACACACACACACACACACACACACACACACACAGATGGAGAGAGACGTTCACTGCTCAGGAAAACATTGCTCCACTCTTTATTTACATAGCCAATCAATATTTGCTGCCATATTAATGCTCTGAATATCTCATTTAGAACCTTTAGGGGTGATCCCGTAGCCTGTAATAACCCCATACATCGCAATACTTGAAATGTGATCGTCAGACAGAGATATAGCTAAAAGCTTATGTTCATCCCCAGTCCCTGGGCAGGTGAACAAGGTCAAAGCTGTAGCTTCAGGCAGATTATGTAATGTATAACAGCTTGTTGGCATCATTAAATGAACCCGTCGTCCTCACTTTCTCCGCCTCAAATACAAACATACACACAGGAAAATACCAATCTCGCTTCTCTGGCTTATTGATACTCGGTCAGAGGTCTTTTGCAATTCATGTGCAGCCTGTATTATTGTGCTGGTATCTGGGCATCTTTGAGAAAATCCTCAATATTATAGCATTTTCAACTCATAAACCTAATAACATCGTCACATTAACCTGCAGTAGTATAAAGAGCCCAAACTAAAAGCAAGATAACGCGCTGTGGAAAACATAAAGAAATCTGAGGAAATATTCAAAATATGGGATTCTTCACACCGTGAAGATGAGTACTGGCAGAAAATACAGAAAGTGCTCCTGCTGCTCATCTTGCGATGTCAGGCTGTAGTGGAAATGAAATTAATTTTCCACCCGGTTTTGCCATATCACTAGGCAGACAAGAATGATATATTGCACTTGATATTAATTTTCCATCATCTTTGGCAATCTTTGCCCTTTTTGGCAGGCTAATAGAGGTCTTTTAAGAGTAGGAGCATCATCCGTTTTAAATTCAAGATAACCACTTGTGTTACATAATGACTTATCTCTGTGACTGCTGGAATGCGTTTCCCTTTAGAAGAGCCGAACTTTGACTATTTACAATCCTGAGTATGATGATACCTGCTGAAAATAATGCTTCACAATTGTAGCAACGTGCTCCAACCTAAAAGCTGTGTTTGACACTGTGACTTCCCATTAAAGGGAATTAACCAAAGTAATTCAAGAGTCAGTTTTACACAATCTGAGCTTCTGACGTTGCCAAATAAGGATTCTTCACTGTCGCTGCACTATACAATGCACTCCTGGACATATTGGATACGTTGAAAGCCAACCTTTTGATAAAACACAATTAAATTCAGTTCCATGAAATGTGTGGTAAATGTTTCCTCGCATCATGATTTTTGTGACAATTACTCCCGGAAATCTGGAGGTCTGAGTCTGTTTATGAGACAACAGTGAGTGGGATGGTGATGACAATGCGCACAATCTCACAATGCCACGTGGGCTAAAGAAAGACGAGGAATAAGGAGGCTTCATAGGGAATTAGTTTTGTTTAAGCTGTTGCTGTTGATTATGCGTGAATCCACAGCATGGACGCTAAATACGTAGAACAGGAAGATACGTTTCATAACTATTCTCTATGTTAAAATAACCACAAAAAGAAAGGTACATGCTGTATCCAAAAGTAATTTCATACCTTTTCAGAAAAAAATAGGCCTGTAAGGTATTGTAAGCCGAGGTAATGCCGGGACAAAGTAAACAGATGGCTTCCTACCGTACACAGCCTCAGGGGAAGGCAGTGACAGACTCATCCCCACCAGTGAGAGCACACAGCTTTACCAAAATACAGTGAATGCATGCCCCCATATGACGCTCCCATGGGGAGGATATGTAAAGCCATGTGCATACCAGTGTTCGGCTTGATTGACAAATACGCTTCAGTCATTAACAACCAAGCTCGCTCTGCTGCTTGGTTCAATATTTGTCGGAAGCCATGTAACCTGGAGGAAAACAGAAGACATGATTAGCTCGAGGAAGGGGTGTGTGTGTGTGTGTGTGTGTGTGTGTGTGTGTGTGTCTATACCCTCTCCATTTAATCCATCCTACTATTAGAAGCACTGGGCAGCTACTATACAGCGCCTTGGGACCGGTGTCTTGCGCAAGGGCACCTCGGCAGAGCCCAGGAGCGGGACTAACACCTCTCCAGCTACCGGTTCACACTCTGGTTCCCGAGCCAAGACCCGATGGACCGCTGTCCCCGATTCCCACTGAGGTGCAGACACTGAGATGCAAGGGAGGAAAGCATAGAGGCAATTAAGGTACTATGAATGTAGCCACGGTCAGCTTGCCTCAGTAATTGTGCACATGTACATAAATCAACCTTATGAATAGACCTTATGAACGAGATGTACTATTTCAAATCCTCAGACTATCTGGGAAATGTGGTCCCTGAAAGTAAATACAGGCAATATTTTCTCAACTATTGTCGTGTCCCACAGCAGGGCACTCGTTGTATTCTCGTGCCTTGTGAGCCTGTCGTCACCCGACTGCAGCTGCGCTTTGTAACTGGCAGGTGTGAATATGTGACATTGTGTAAGTGTGAAACAGGACATTTTTAGAAAAAGGACATGCATATTCAGTTGGCATCCCCATAAAAAAAGGAAAAAGATGTAACAAAAAGACATTCAGCAGGTGGTTGATGTGGCTCTTTGTGCTCTACCTGGTCCTGCTGCTCGAGGAGGGAATCTTTTTGTGTCCAACAGAGTGTCTCTTTGTCCTCATCTCTGGCTTTCCAAAACTTCAGCTGTGATGTGCAGGCATGGCCTACTTGCCTTTTATTATTCATATTGTCACGAGTCACAAGTCAAATATAGTTTTCAGACAGTCTGGGTTGTAGAAAACAATCTGAATTTAGCATGCCCAACATTTTTCTTTGGACATACTTGGTTGGTCAGTATTGGGAAGTTTAAGTCTTTATGGGAAAACATTTTTTTCATGCATGCTTTTTAATTGAAAACTGTATGCCACTTTATGACTTTTTTTGTTTGTTTTTCTTCTATTATTTGCTCTTTCTTTATTGTTTAATTTTCTAAATCAATATGCTCTACTTTTGTTGTATATATTGAGTATTTTGCATTCCTGATATTTTGTTGTGTGTCTTCTATGTAAATTGCTGCTACTGTGACAAACTATCTATCTAAGATGACATGCACGAGATGATGAAGAGTCAACTATCAAATGTCGTTAGTAAACCACCTTTAATTCATCATGCAGCCGTGAAAAATGCGGAATGTGAAAAATTTCAAACGGAAATAGGCTGAGTGGATCATATGAGACATATCTCTGTGCTTTCCAGTCAAAGAGCAAAACTTTCATACAGAGCGACTGAGTGGACAAACACATTCTGGTTATCTGATCTGATCGTTTGCTGTTGTGTGTATGGATTGCTCCACAGCACTGCCACCAATTACTTACCGGCTTGTTAGCCGGCACCACAGCTGTTCTGCTGACTTCCCCTCCAGACATTGTGAGATGCTTATAGCTTCAACAGAAATGTAGGCTATTATCTGCTGTTATGTTGTCAGACATCCACCATTGTGCTCATAGGGCTAACACCCTGAAGCGTACTGGTGCTGTTAGCAGAATCTTTGGTTTAACTTGAAATGATACGAACATTGTTTAACCAATAGCTGTATTTCTTTTTGGTCTTCTTTTGTCTGTGCGTGTGTGCTATCAGGGAAGCTACGGGGGGCCGCAGGTCTGTGGGATTGGTTGTGACGGCTGCTGATTTTTTTTCTCCTTACTCCTTATTTTATTCAGTGAGGTGGCTGACTGAATTCCAGCTGACGGCTCAATCGTTGCTTCAAAGTTCAAAAAGGCCAACTTCAGTAGAGTTTGACAATTAAGTGTAATTATAATATCAACAGCAGCAGGTTTTACACAATCAGCTGCACTTTTATTTGTCCTGATTACCTTCTTTAAAGACGAAATGGTTGATGATAACAGATTTAAATCTGTGTAACATTATGTAGAAATGTCTCAGAGCTTCAACTAATTAAAAAATACATATAATTTGAGATGAATGTGATAGACATTTTACTGATTTAATTATATTCTCTTGTTTTTGACACAAGTTGATATAATTATGGAGTACTCACAGCAAGTATGTATGAAGTGTGTACGCGCCACTGATCAAATAGAACTGTCAGAATTAACACAAAAAAACAAACAAAAAATGGGTCATCCACCCAATACCACATATACTTAGTTTTATAATACTTAGTTAGTAAGTTTGTATACTAGCTCTATTAAGCAATATTTGTCATATTCACTTTACATCAAATGACACGAGGCACATGAAGAGCATAGTTGTTCAAATGTGACATTTAATGATAGCGCGCTACTTGCAAATGTGTTTGTCAACACTCAACTTGCAGCATTGCAAATTCATACATGCTTATGACAACTTTTTGTCATGCACTGCCTACCCAATTTTATTTCCAAAAATTGGCGCCCCGAATAAACTCACAGATGAATATGAGTAAGATACATGATGTTTCTGATTGCGCTCTCTTCCCTTATAATGAATACATTTGAACTTGCCATATTCCACATTTCTGGATTTTTCCATAAAACACTTTTATTTAATAAAGTGATTACGTATAATGTTGATGATCCACTGCCTGTGGTGTTTGTCTTTTAACTAGGAATCGTAAAATGAAGTAGCCACATTACCATCTGCCGGGTGGATTAAATGCGTGTGCTGGAGTCGTCTTATCAGCGGTGACAGCCGACCAAAAGATGGCACATGCCCTACAAGCCAGCAGGCTTCACTCAGAGTCAGCAAACTTATTGCTTTTGATCACAATGAAATATCTGAAATCTGAGCCATGCAATAGACTCTATTAATTGAACACTCCTCCTAATTCCACCTCTCATTAACTCAACATACAAGACCATAAAGGGCACACATTAATATACTCCAGAACTAATAAAACAACAGGGATTAAGGACTTGATTACTTGAGCTGCTATTCAGGAGCACACACAGGGGAGGCCTTCCATATTGGTTTCCCTTTTTAAATATGTGTGCATGTCATGTTCATGAGAGAGGAACGTATCAAAGAGTTGAAGTAAATTGCAAATTCCTCCCTAATATTGTCAATTAGTATTCCTCACTCCAACAGATGGCATCCACACGCTGTGAGAAGAGGGGCAGTGTGGGAACTGAACGGTCCGCTGCACCAACGGCAAGTACTTGGGTTTAAACCTGCATTCATTGATTGATGTATTATTTTGGGGTGGGTGGGGCCACTTAGGGGCAGCCCAACAAGATGTAAACACAACTTTGACATGACTATGGTTTGAAAGATTTTTTTTTTATACATAGTTTGCATCCCATCTTTCACAAACAGTCAATTTTCACATTCAAACATAATTCCCTCATCATGTTGATGATCGTCCACTCACAAAAGTTACAAACCCAATTTAGATTTTACAACTCGCAACATCTAAAAAGCTTTTGATGCTTTGGAGTACACTTCCACGGTGTGCATAGGCAAACAAGCTGCCGCGCAACAGATGCCGACATTGAGTGAGTGCCGCTTCATTTACTGGCATTCAGGTGTGGGATTGACACCTTGTTCTAGGTCGAGAACATTGGGATAAACATTGAGATAAATTGTGCTGGTCTCCTGGTATATTGCTTATTTTACTGATCCAGATTTTTTGCTCGACCCTGCGATGACTCATCTGGTCAAGTCATCATCTCCTTTGCTGTCATTGAAAACTCGCAGCGACATAAAGAGAGAAAGTGCCCTTTGCAAATCGTAGTCCTCGGCTCAGATTCAAGGTTTCAAATTACAATGCAAATGTGATGTTAAGTGTTGATTTTCTGTTAAAAGGCTTGTCACAAGTCCACATCACTCCAGGTGACTACTGCCTGAAGTTGCACACAGTGCCGGAAAGTGAAGAATTGTGTGTGTAAATCAGCAGATAAAAGCACCAGCCAGTTTTTAAAAGGGTTTCCACCCGACAGGGGACAGTTTTATTCCAGCTCTGAAACTTGCTAGGTTGCTTCCAGTGATAGAAAGTGTCCCTCAAAAAGTAAACGTGTACGCCGAATGCATCATTCAGCCCAAGCAACACATCCAGTACCTGTCAACTGTGACGTTTGCTAATGACAGAACTATTAGGCATGTCCGGGAACACATTTTAATTGACATCAGCCTTCACGTTAAGATTTGAGAGAAGCGACAGATACGTAAACACAGATCAAGTTTTGACAGAGTGAGGACCAATTGTGAGTGTAATTTATGAGCTGCAAGATAAATTTAGGCAAGTTGTAGCATTTTATTTGCCAGCTATCTTCAAAGATGCACATTGCACAGTGCAAGTTTGGCAGTTTGTCTTCCCCACATGAAAAGTCTGGCCGAGAGAAGAGTGAAATCCATTTGCGTTGACCTTGAAGTGTCACCCTATTACAGTACAGCTTGCGTTTTACAGTAAGTAAAGTTACACTCGACCGTCTCTGTCAAGAAGACGTGATCCTGACAGCCAAGTGTGCATATGTCCTGTGGAAACCTCTTAGCCAAAAGTTGCTACGAAGCACCTCCTGATATTCTCAAGTGCTCATCTGATAAAAGAGCTGCTGCTGATATTAGTTTCTGTTTTTGCTCCGTCAATTCTCAAGCAAACTTCACCTCCAGTGGCTCTGCCTCATAAACTGCCAAAACAGGGTGAGGGATTGCTTAACAGCCAGTGCAACGGTTTTATTGTTATTGCTTACATTCACTGTGTTAATTTAATGGTACAAGATTATGAAGTTGGAAATGAAAGCATAAATGTAAAGAGAGTTGAGAGGATGGGGAAAAGGAAGCGCAGGATTAGGAGCATAGTAATGAACACAAAGAGGGCTGGAGGACAGGAATAAATGAGAGGAGCAGAGCAACACAAAAGGAGAGAGGAGGATGGAGGAGAGAATTGCAAGAGTAAAAGGCAAAGAGGAAAGATACTAGGTGAAGAATAAACCAGGAGGAAACAAAAGAGAAAAGAGAGGAATAATAATAAAATAAAATGAAAGGAAGCAAGAGCAAAATATCACCTTAATTACAATATGAGGATAGTGGGAGAGGCGTGAAGACAAACATCCAGCATGTATAAAGAAATGTCAATATCCAAAGGTATAAATTAGAGAAGGGAAGCAACGGGGATATAGAATAAGTTAAAAGACGTTGGAGACAATTTGAAAGGAAGCGAGAACAAAGATAAAGAAAAGCAAACGATGAAGGACGAAGCAGAAGTTACAAACCGGCAAGAGGTTTCAAAGTTGTGAGTCAACACTTATGTTATAAACAAGCCCGGGAGAACACATCATCAGTAACAGAAAATAATCTTGAAACATTCATTCTCTACTGTGAGGTGGAAGAATTACTCCAGTATGGGTTTTTTTCTATGTAAGTAAGCAGAAAGCTCTTGACTCAAGCATTGCAGAAAATTACAACTTTTCTTTGTGATAAGAATGTCTGCCCACATATTATATAAAAACCAGAGTTCCCTTTGTTCTATTTTATTTATTTAATGTATGTCTCGATAATGACATAACACTCTTAATAATGGGCAATTGAAATGCTTTACCATTGTCGTCTTTATCGGAATTCTGCTACCGTATAACCTCACAAAGTAGTATGCTTTCAGTTGCAACCTTGTCTTCCTGACGACTCATTTTTTGTCATTCCAAGACTGCATAACTTTGAAGGTACCACTGCTGTACCGGTGAGATTACTGTGAGCTTGTCCAATTGGCCGCACATGAAGGAAGATGATATATCAACAACGCACGTCTATGAAGAGGCCAAAATATGCTCTCTCTGTGTGAGGATGTGTGAATCATAGAGTAGATTTAGGTTCTTTTTGGATAAAAAAAAAAAATATGCCAAAAGCCTTTGGAGCATTGGAGCCGTTTTGTGAGCCCGGACCATTTCTTCCTCTTTTGTGACAGTTGGTTTGGTTCGAGGGTTGCAGCTGAAAATAGCTGACCCAAGGAGGTGGCTGATGCAGCTCCTGGAAGATGCTGGATCTTGCTTTTGTCTGGAGTTGAGTCTTGGGGTTTAAGCATCAAATCTGTGGATGTCTTAATCATTGCTGTATGTGCTGAGAATGATTTATCGGCCATCGATATTCACTGAATACGAGAAATGTCCAATTTAGACCTTTTCATCTTGCTCGTAATGTGAGCAGAATTTGACATCTGAGATTTTATCAGCGGCCGTAACTCCGATTTAGCATGCCGCTCCATGTGTATCCGTCCTGGTCGGAAGTTCTTAATTACGGCCTCTGAGTTTGCTGAAAGGCAGCATAAAGTACCCACTATTCTGTCTTCTCTAAAGCTGTAGGCCATGTCTGCTGGTTGAATTAATGATTGGGCTAACGCATGAAAACGAATCAGGCTCCCCCAAAGGGTACACTGTCCTGTCAGCTGGAATAATGACTGGAGCGTAGCGGATCCCTAATGAGAACAGTAAACAGTCAATTGTTCCAAAGTATGGCCAGGAGATAAAATAAGTTGTGCTGCAGCTGGGTCGGATTGCAATACAGACCTAACATGGTAAGGGACACCAGGTTAAGTTTGTTACAGAAAAGCAATTTACATTGTAAAAAAAAAAAACATGCAGTGTGCCATGAAGAAAAAAGGAAACAATGCATGGAAACAATTAGGCTCGTGGTTAATGGCTTGTCGCTTCACGCTCCAACAAGCTGGTCTTTGAGACTCTATAAAAGCGGAGACATAACACAACTAATCTCTTGAAAACATCAGTGGTGTATAAAGTACCCAAAAGCCGTACTTGAGTAAAAGTAAAGATACCTTACTGGAAAATTACTCCAGTAAAAGTAAAAGTCACCTAATAAAATACTACTTGAGTAAAAGTCTTAAAGTATCTGATATTTTCTGTACTTAAGTATCAAAAGTATTTTTCTGATATAAAATGTACTTAACTATTAAAAGTAAAAGTAGAAGTACATGCTTTTAATAAAAAAGCAAAGGGTCAGAATTTTGAGAATTATGAAGTTTATTCTTTTAAGTGCTGTGGCCACCGTGACCAAGGACAAGGAGTTGTGTTGAAAATAACTGGGTTGGCTGTGATCCATCCATATATATTATGTTCAACATAATATATTGTACCTAAGTATACTCTTACATCTACTATGAACTTATCATCATAATTCTCCAAAAAGCAATATGACACTAAGGAGTTGTAACAGTGTGGTTATAAGTATGCTCATTCCGCCCGGTACCGGTCTGTGGGTCCCTTGGTACCGGGCCGCACAGAAAGAATGAATGAAAAATAAAAATAAAAATAAATAAAATAAAATTTAAAAAATAAAGGCCGGAACGATGTTTTATTGTGTTTTACTGTGGTAACCTCAGACGGAACCTCTTGACACATGTCAAGAGGTTCCGTTACTCTAAAAATGAAACTTCTGTCGGCAAAGTCTGTTTAACTTTGCCGGTGTTCTGGATTTAAACCAAGGCAGAGTATCCTGAGATCGCCAAAAAAGCATGAAAACCTGCTTCCATTCCAACATCCTGTCTTTGTGCAGCGGGTTATAAGTTAAGCAGTAGACTGGACTGTCTTAATCATTGCTGTATGTGCTGAGAATGATTGATCGGCCATCGATATTCACTGAATACGAGTCTGGACTAATGGTTTAGTTAGCAGTAGAGTCAGTAGACTGGACATAACGAACACACGTCAGGTGTCGTTGTCTTCCGTCTCTCCGAGGTCGGACCCGGTCCGTGAAAATATTGTCTTCACGTAACCGGTCCGTGACGCATAAAGGTTTGGGAGCGCTGGACGAGAGGATGCAGAGGGCTAATGCAGAATATTGTGATTCGCAAAACCTGCTTGGTGGAGTCTGTGTTCTGTGTTTTTTTTTCTTCTAAAGTAGGGTGACCAGACGTCCTCTTTTTCCCGGACATGTCCTCTTTTCGAGACCTAAAAAAAGCGTCCGGCAGGGATTCCAAAAACGTCCGGGATTTTGCTACGTCGGGGAAAATAGTTATTACCCCCTTACAAGTTTTGGAAATGGTACGTCCGGGAAAATAGTTATTACCCCCTTACAAGTTTTGGAAATGGTATCTCCCTCACGTTCCACCTTCTTGTGCAAGCTCTGACTGTAGAGAGAACTGTCATTGGTCGACCGATCTCAACGTAAATGTAAGTTCACGGCACGCTGCTGCTGCTACCCCCCCCACCCCCCGAACGAAGTGTCCTCTTTTTCACAAACTCAAATCTGGTCACCCTATCTAAAGATAGATTTGATTTTGTAGCGAGTAACGAAGGTTTCAGGGGAAATGTATCGGAGTAAAAGTACCAGTTTTCTTTGCAAAATGTAGTGAAGTAAAAGTAAACAGAAATATAAATAGTAAAGTAGAGTACAGATATCCCAAAAAACGACTTAAGTACAGTAACGAAGTATTTCTACTTCGTTACTATACACCACTGGAAAACATATGCTGCATATATATGCGGAATCTGTGGGTGACTGGACACGATTTTGGCATCGGAAGCGTGCTTCCCTTTAGTAGCCTGAGTCGTATCGACCGATCATGCATGCAGGTTGAATGCAGGTAAATGGTCCGTGTGGGGAGCAAAAGAGGCAGAATGCATTAGCTGCTAGTGAAACAATCCGGTCATATATGCCGTCACTCATCTGAAGTTGCTAATCGGACTGAAAACAATGAGCAGCGCGCAGAAGGGAAAGTCTTGGCTCGGATATCCGCTAACTACACCGGAACCTCAGGAATATATCTGCTCTGTAATAAATAGAATATAATATCTGTTGTTAGACAAAGTCAATCCGTCAGAGATTGTCACACAACAAACACAGACAAAGGACAATATTGAAATTACCCGAAGGATCAATTTAATAGTGTTGTTGCTTGACAAATCATACAATTAGAAAATACAAGAGAACAACTGCAGGAAACTTGCATCTATTAAGAGAGAATACATATGTGGTAAGGCAGGTCACAGGCAGCCTGCAATTAAGGACCCAGGCAAAGGGGCAGAGCCTTTAAAAAGGGGTGGGAAGATCACCTGCGCCTTTCTGCCTAACGACACACACACACCTGAGAGCAGCTGAGGCCAGCCAAGTTGAGGGACTAATCTGGTGAGCTCTCCTTCCTTATCATGCAGGTTTTAAAAGCATGATTTTAGCAATGTCATATAATCTGTTGTTCCTTTTCTTTTTAAAGAGTCCTGGCCAGAGCAACCACTGTTTTTCCCAGGCCTTTTACATCTACATGTCCTTTTTAAAGTCATCAATTACATGTGCCTTTTTATGTTGATTTTAGCTTGTGGGGTTTTGTACTGAAGAGAGGGACACCGGGGAAGAGCAGCCATATATATTTTGCATGGCCATTTTATTATTGTTATTTTATTTGGTTTGCTGTGAATAAGTATATTTTATGTTGTTGGTGTGATTATTTACTGTTTTTATTCAGCTCTGCACTGGCCTCCCTGACTGTGCAGTTTTAGTCCCACGTGGTTTATTTTCTTGTTTGTGATTTAGTTATAGTTTACCCAATTTGTTAATAAAGTCTTATGGTTGGTACATAGTCTCTGGCTCCAGTTTATCACCGGGTCACACATATTTGGAAATGAAAATAAAATACTCTCATCCACTACAGTTATCTGAAAAGAAAAATATATTGCTAATGTTCAACTGTTCATTAGAGTTCCAAAGATAGAGGAAGAGAAGGACAAACACAAATTTCACACATATTTTTTTTTTTTTTTAGGATCACCACATGCAACCACTACACCAATTATTTTCCTCAACCTCACTTACATACAGTATATGCCATGCACTTTATCATTATTACCATCAAAAGTGAATGTGTCATCCTGGCTGTTTGATCTTGTACTGAAATGTACATTTTCATCACAATACTTGGGATGTAGCCGCGCATGCTGTCGGCAGTCGGGGTCAACGTGAGACCAAAGGGCACTGGAGTGTATTTGTGTACACGCGCTAATTTGTTATGTCCTTAGGTATGAACAGAATTGTTCCCTGACTCTTCCTTTTTTTTCTTCTCTAAGTGTGGAATAGCTTGTTCACTGTGCCATGTGTTCTTTGTCACTGAACACTCCCGCTGTCGGCCTGTGGATGGTATGAGCAGCCGTGGAATTGCATTAGCTGCTGCTTTTCATCCGACTGTGGAGCTTGACTGGGAGGACTAAATCCACACGGGGCTTTATGACGCACTATCCGCCCCTGACGCTCCGTGTCCAGCAGAAGTAGTGAGCGCAGAAAAGAGGACGTGATCCCTCACTGACTTCCCACATACGTACAACTGCCAATAGTTTTCGTTATTGTCTCTGGCAAAGCAAGAAGTAGTTCTGCTGGGTACTGAACCAGAGTATCTGCAGTAGTACGTTACTGAGATTGTTTTAGTTTGCTTGTTTTTAGTGTCACTTTCGGGATGGCAATGTCTGCAGGTTGTTCCATATGCCGCTTTGGTCGAGAATAAAGTATTAAAATGTTTGGTAAAGCCCTGACCTTTCCTCTGGTTTGGGCTCACATTTTGATTAAGTGGGAAAAAATTACAGCAATTATGTTCTGGGTCAAATTCACCTGCACGGTTTAAATACACACACAAACAGGATATAATTTGATACAATACAGTTTCTTTTTCAACTGGCAGTAATAATTGCAGTAATTTTCATTTCTGTAAATGGTCACATATTTTCATATATTTTGTAAAGGTAAATATCAACAGGGGCTGCACGGTGGTGCTAGCAACGTCGCCTCACAGCAAGATGGGCCTGGTCTGGGCAGTTCTTCTGTGTTTTTTTTTTTTTTTTTATATGTTCCCTCTGGGTTCTCCAGCTTCCTCCCACAGTCCAAAGACATGCAGCTCAGGTTAATTGGAGACTCTAAATTGCCCGTAGGTGTGAATGTGCCCTGAGATAGACTGCCGACCTCAGGGTGTCCCCTGCCTTCGCCCAATGACAGCTGGGGTTGGCTAAGTGGTTCGGATAATGGAATGGAATATCAACAGTGTGGAGGTTTGTCAGATGATACCATAGCATGGAGTGTCAAGCGACCTGATTGGCTGAGCCAACTCCTGCCAGGCCCCATGTTTGAATTAGAGAAGAAAACAGGACTAAGACGAAAGACTACAGCCTCTCTGAAGCTGTGCTTAGGGACAGTAATGCTATGAGCTAAATGCTAACGTCAACATGCGAACATGGTCACAATGACAATGCTAACATTCCGATGCTGCAGGTTAAAGGTTTAGTATGTTTACAATCTTAGTTTTCCGTGTTAGCAAAATATTTGTGAATTGCCACTAAATACAAAGTATAACTGAATAAATAATGCCAACAGTTTTTGCAGGTATTTGGTCATAAACCAAAGTATTTGTACTAAATTACATTTTTACAAGTTCCGTCCAATAGTTGCGAGTCATACTGACAGATCGACAATGTAACTCTGCGTGTCGCAAAATGTGTTCCCGACTGCAATACTTATGCGCTACGTTCACCAAATAACCGCTGACGTACAACCAGGCAGTGTAAAATGGAAGCGGCTAACGTTGTTCCATCGCGGATAATCAAAGCACAGAAGCTCACTTTTATTGCAGTTATTACACATCCAGCGGTGGGCGATATTGTGTAGCCTGACGAAGGCTCTCCTCCGGAACGCAGCTGTGGCTCAGTCATGCATTCGCATGCATGCAGTGGTCGCCACTTTGTATTAAACATCACCTTTACATTTACAAATAGCCTTGGACGCAGGGATGGGCAGGCAGATAAAGAACTGGATCGATGCAGGTGCCTTGACGAGAGAGGAAGGAGATAGCTTGTAAAGGTTTCAGGGTCCGACACACATTAGACTAATTTGAAACGTTCTCTATGTATGTGACTAACTATAAAGTGACTGTGTGTGTGACGGACAATGGAAGTATCTTCAACAGGATTGTCTTGGCAAAATGTTTCTGGTGTCGCAGTGTGGCAGCACGTTACTTGACAGTCAATGTAATAATATTACCATCCAAATCATATTAGTGATGTGTTATATAACTTTGTTTACTGCTTAAATGTATTACTGGAACACATTCCTTTCGTAATGCACTGATCCGACCCTGCCCCCTGCACGAGTGTCCGATACGACGGTGCTGCAGACTTTACACCTCTTTTTTTTTTACCTTGACATGGAATGCTAGACACAATTTTGTTTGTTTTGTGATAATAAATAAGGTGGAGTGGCTATTTGTATGAATTTCCATATTTCCTCATATACAGTATTTCCTTCTTTAGAGATATTACATTGTATGGCCCTTTAGTAAATAATCAGAATAATAATACCTCAACAACATACACAATTTGATAGTTTATTGACACAAATCCTTATAATTATCCCCATGCGTTCCCATCCCTGGATTATTCCAGCAATAATTATTAACCGTTAAAACTTTTGCTGAATCTGCAAATCTTAGTTAGATCCATAATCAGTCAACTAACTGTAAAGAATGTGGAAAGACATCCTCAGTGTCCGCTGTTAGTGAACACGATGTACTCTCAGCTCAATGGTAATCGTTTTACATGGCCAATGGTATAACTTGTAACCAAATACTATAATGCGACATGATACTTGTGGAATGGATGGTGTCAGGGAAAAGAAAGCAGACTAATGTCTTCATGCAGGCAAATGTTTAAAAGGGAGGTATTATTGGCAGGCCTGATTCAGTTGTGTTATAAATGGTGTTGTGCACTGAAGAGGGACGCTCTGGGTTGTTTTGAACAGCTATATGTGTATGTGAAACTCTTAAAGAAAGGTTCTCATTTCATCAGTCCTTATGAGACTGGTCCTGTTAGGCAAACCTTGCTGCTCTTTCATGCCTCGCTCATATCACCATGGCAACACACCAGCCCCTGCAGGCGTCTGCCAAATTGACAGTGTAAAACAGAGCGCACACATCCACCCATTCATCCAACCCCCTCTATTTCTTTAGCACAGAGACACCGGTTATATAGTTAATTAGTTTATGTATACGTATCATACGTATCATTCATCAACTGCTATAAGCTGTCACATGAAAGCTATACAATCAATGATTGCTTTGTTCCTTGTTCTCCAGAGAAGTGCATTCCAATAGGTGCTGCTGACCAAAAGCCTTACAGGTTGAGATAGAATCAGGCGTAGGAGCAGGATCCGTGTAGGAGGATTTAATAGACCCTTACCTGCAGGGTATACAGGCATTTTCAACAATTGAGCTGTGATGTTAGAAAGCTGGAGATGACACACACTGTGACAGTTCAACACTGTCTCTCTACGTAGACACCATCCATGTACTTTCAGCACACCGCATGCATCAGGAGATATGCTTTTTAGCATCACAAATCTATTATCTTTGACATTTTGCATTCAGATGAAAGAGCAGAAAAATCTAATGTGGATAATTGACGTGACTAACGTAGAAAATTGCGTGCAAAAATACGAAATACTGTGTCTGAAAATGTTTGATGTGATTCAGAGAACAGCAAATGAACAGCGCAGGCTTGTTTGAAGACGTTTTCTTTCCAGACCTGTAAACTTTGAACCGATAGCCTGCAGCCTGCTTGGTCTTTTTAATAGACACTCCCGAAGGATTATAGAATGCCCAAACGCTCTGAGGCGATGTGTGATGCACTCTTCAGTCTCGGCTTGTTTTCAGTGCAGCAAATGTAAGTCATTACAATTAGAATGTGTGAGATTACAAAAAGATTTAGCATCAGAGATACCAGGGGAAGTGGATTCTATTCTATTCTCAGTCTCTCATTTGAAAAAAGACAAAACAAAAAACTTCATGCTGTATACATACATGTGAAAAGAGATTATCATATATTTGGTCATAAGCAGTTGGTGGGGCCCCTGCCTTGCTAAAGATTGAAATGATCTATGCTCATTAACAGTCCCTAGTGCAGTCTAATTAGCATGTAATAGGACACCAAATCCAGCACAGGAGGCTTGTTATTTAAGGATAAAGCTCATCTCTCATTTGAATGCATTTTTCATAAGCTGCTCTAATTAAGTTTCATTAGCATTATTAATTAAACATGAAAAGCTTCTCATTTCCTCTGTATCTTGGCGTCTACTTCAAAACAGCACAGTGACATTTCTCATGGAAATGACAATCTCCATCATGATATCCTGCGCCTCAAAATGATCAAAATAAGACTTGCGCGGAAAAACAACCACAAAATGTCTGCTCGTGATATGACTGTTTGAGTGCATCTGCAGCCGTCTTTATCCTTGAGGTTCGCCACCTAGCTCGGCGTGTCACATTTATTCATTATCAGTCAAGAGCTGAAGTGCCATCATCCTTACCTTTACAAAGAAAGGCGTCTTGAAACCATTTTGATTCTGTCGCCCGTAAATCGTGTGGAGTTACAGTTGGAGAGCCCATCTGGCTCATACTGGCCTTGGTTTCAGCAAACACAGGTTTTTCCTTGCCACTTTAAATATGACTCATTTTGCTGATGATGTCAGTCTTTGCAATCTATATGCAAACCAGCGTTTTCAATTTGTCAACCGATTTGTCAAAATTACCTCTAAAAATATCCCGACATAAATCCAACATGCACGAAAGGAAACATCTCTGTATTTATGGCAGAGATGCTTCTCCTGTGCTGTTGTGCATTCATACAACACAAGTTGTGTGCACAATACCAACAGTTCCTATTGATCACCATGAGTCCAAGGTTTGACATTTACAGTATATATTCACGTCTCACGTCATGTTTTACAAACCTCTATTCTGCCAGTTACTATGATATGGGCCTTTTCCATTGAGGTTCAGTTATCAAAAGCACCTTTGTTCTTTCCCTGATTCATTCGTCACCGTATGCAAAACGAGGCACAATTTGGATAACCCCATCAACGGAAGTTTGCCGATGATATGCAAATTTCTCTCTCTGTCTCTGTCTGTCTGTCGCTCTCTCTGTCTCTCTCTCTCTCTCTCTCGCTCTCACATCATTATCAAAGTTGCTCATTATACTTAAGTCTTCATTGTACCTGTATTTCCATCACAGTTCCAACAGTTTAGTCCTGTCAGACTAAACTTGAGGTTAATTTCTCGTCTCATGCACTGAAACTTTGGAAAATACATTGTTTCTTTCAAAAGGCTCTCTCACAGCATTTGCACTTAATGAAGGACATGTATAAAAGTGACAGCAGAACAAAGACAAGTGATTGGCGTTGTATTGAATTTGTAGAGGGAAATGAACATGCAAGGATATGTCTAGTCTGTCACTTTCACAGTCAAGGCCCCAACAATTATCACTTTTAAAAACTGCTATGCTTCACTCCATATGTCTGTTAACATTTTCACAAGTCTTCCTCGCATAATTTTGCCACAAATTACACAAACATCGTAATGCCTCATCTGTATTCACAAAGTCATTAAAAGGCATGAATCATTTTTCATTATATGAAAATGCGCCATTCACTGCAAAATGATATGTCACAAATCAGGATAGCGCATTCATGAACAAAGCTATTCATGTCCAGTTTGAAAGATTTATGGACCAGAAGTTGTTAAAAAGTGCTACTTCACAACTGCTTGTTGTAGTTATTTTATCAAATTCATCACTCCCTGCATCTCAGATGTAGGACTTGTTGAAGAAGACTACACAGACCATACGACCTTAAGTTTAGCTTCTCCGGTCCGGATGTCTGGGAACATTATGTGTCCGTTTTCTCTCTGTTAGAGTTAATGATTACTCTGGTATGTCTGAGTGAAGCGTTCTCTGATATTTTAACCGAAGCAGGTGCGTAACCCTACAGAATCCTCGGGACCCCCCTGGCCCTTCTTTAGTCTAGACTAAAGACCAAAGACACTTCAGCCATTGCTTTCTAGGCCCTCAGGCTCTATAAGATCCTACCTGGTGAGCTTACATTGGCGAGGTCAGTGCATCGCATGGTTTCCTTCGTTGCATGTTTATGCACAGAGAAAGCCTTTATTACATTTATTTAGTATAATTAGTATTACAATATTATGTAATTTGGCGTTTAAGGTTTTATGAATTTATTTATTTAAGAAACAAATGCAAACCCCTGTTTTAAAAGTGTAAATGGTGTCTTCAGCTTCAGGGAGGACATTTTCATTAGCAGGGCATATCTTACCTCCTATTTTGCTAAAAGACGCCCATGCAACTTCTGTGGTCTGCTACCGACTGACGCTTGTCCCTGTATAGCCTACAAACATTGATATTTACTATTTTCAACAAGCCAACATATATTTTGTTATACACCATTGGGAATTTAAGATGTCTGTAATTGTGTCATTGTGTAATTGCAAGTAATCCTGTGAACTCGCTCACTATAAATTACCCCCTGATAGGAATCATGACATGGAGTAATGCAGTGCTCAAATCACGGATGGGATGAAGCAATGGTTAGCAACGTCAGCCCCCCAGCTGGTTAACTGCGTGTGTGCCTGTTGGATATGATATTACAAACTATTTTTAGTGCCTGCCCACATATTACATAAATCAAACTTACAGTACCAACACTGTCAGTTGGAGCCAACAATTCACAAGCTTCAGATATCTGAAATATAAGGAGGGGGGGGCTGCGATTGATACAATTTACGGTTATTTAATTGTAATCAAAATTTTCAACAAATATGTAGAAAGATCAAAGTGAACAGTATATATATATATATATATATATATATATATATATATATCTCTATATATATATGAGAGATATAGATATTTCTTAGCTAAATTGATTTGATGTGTCTCCAACTTTAGTTCAGCTCATTAAAGCATCTTTGGTACATGATTCACAGTGTTGCTTTAACACACTTACTGTCACTCAAATTGCATGTATTTCAGTGGGCTATGGCACAGGGAATAGAGCTGATGAAGGATCTTTTTACTGTGTGTCCAGGCTTAAGTCAGCAGAAAAAACCTCACAGGACTTTGCTCTATAGAGTTGCGCATTATAACCTAAATATCAAGACTTTCTGTACCAGGACTCCCCTTTAAAACGTAGGTATGCCTCGCTTAAGCTTATGCAAGGGCACGCCTGGCCAGTCTTGAAATACAGTGTACTATGCTGACTGAGTGACTACCCAAATGCTTGGAGAAAGATCAATGCTTCAAACGTTAACCCATAAAGAGCAGTGATGCAGCAGTTTGCCAGCCTGAGTGATAAAAAAACATTGTGTGCATTTTCTGCTTTAATGTCTATTGCACTTCAGTTAAACGTGTCTAATTTTAGTGTATAAAGTCTCAAATCCAAACAAACAAACTGACTTTGTCTTGTTTGCATGGTAGCTTCAGACATCATGATGATGCTCCAGTCTTCATCTGAAGCAACGCACTGGACTAAGATCCTTGCAACATATTGCAGCATGTGGAGATTTTTAGCATTGCTGTTCTTGATTGTTCTTCTAATCCAATAAGAGTCCACATGAATTCCTAAGTAAATGGGATAGCACTTTCAATGAATAGTTTATATTTCATTATTTTATGTCACATCACGTTGTCAAGTATATTCCTCAAGGAAAAAAATACCCCAGTCCGCAAAATGAAAGAAATCCCAATGGTTAGTCTAATTAAAATTTTGAGGCCAGATGTTTTGCCTTCTCTCTTTTCCCTAATGTATTCTATTGGCAGCCTACAGCCTCTGTATTTTTCAAGAAGCTATTTGGATGCACAATAAAGCAAGAAAAATGTCTTTCATTTTCAGCCAGTGGATATTCTTATATAGACGTCATTTGCTGAATGTTTTTCCATCAAAAAAGTGTATATGATCATGAGGGTACACTGTTAAAGGTTTGCTCTCATATTAGTTATTTTTGCTTTGTTACCAACACGGTCAAGACGAATACAAACATTGGATTTGTTTCTCTTCTCTTGGATGTTGGCCATGTTGGCCCCCATTGAGGAGAGGAAACCAATAATTTCTTTCAATGGTATATCCATTAGTTTCACAAGATAGCACACCAAGGCTTTAGTTCATTGAGCTATGGTATTTAGGAATAGCTGGAGCTATTATGTTTGACCTTTTCACAATCATAAAGACTTCCACTTATTAAAGTTCAAGACTTGCTGAGCTTCTATTTTTTGGGTGGCAAAAAATACCCTCATAATGCCAATATAGTCAAATCACCACCTCTCTTAAACAAGACATTAGTGTAATATTTACAAAGGTAATGCGTGTTGCAAGTGGATCGCATCGATAATTGCTGTAGATTTGACACATATGGCCTTATAGGACTAACCGATGCAAACTTGTAGACATACATTTCTTAATTGTTAAGTACAAATAATGATTGCTTGCTAAAAGCCCCTTGCAGTAGACTCTGTCTAGACATCAACTGAAGTAGCACCGGCCTTCAACTGGAAAATGAATAGCAAGTACAGCTCTCCACATGTATAGCCAATGACATAGTTTTTCAATATCCATGTGCACTCCTCAAATTGATCTGAAAGGTCCACATTCCCATACAAGCACGCTTGTATGTACTGCACATGTGTGTATGTATGAATCTAGGTGAACAAATGTCTCAATAAAATTTAAAAAGCACCGCAGAGGTGCATTTTATGTGCGGGCATTTTTCTTTGTTTTCTTTGAACAACCAGTCAGATCCAGAGTATTCTTTGTTGATGTATTATTAATACATCATAGGGTATTAGTTGATTTATATGTTGTGTTCAGAATCTGGATATGCAAAGTTGCTTAACTAACTACTATTGCCAAATAAATGTGTGATGTTAAGAGAACAATATTTCCCTCTGAGATGTAACAAACTAGAAGTAAACACATTAGCATGAAATGGAAACACTCAAGTAAAGTAGGCTACAAGTACCTGTAAATGTACTTAGTTTTGTTCCACCACTGCTTAGAAGAGCACCAGATTGATGCATTTAACTTTAAAATGTTCACGTTTTCTATTGACCACGTGCCCGGATTCTCTTAGAGGGTCATAGGTCCACCGTCCATAGTCTCACAAAATTCTGTTGGGAAAACTGGGGTGTGAGCCCCTTTTTGAGCTGCTGATATTTAGATACTTCCATTGGAAGAATTGGCAGCGCTGGGCACAACCTTTTCGGTTGTATAATTTTTTTGTATCTAGCTTACTCTTGCTTTAATTTCCTATGGGTTGACTTAATGTGTTAGATATCAGTGCCTATTGAATACAGAAAGCCTGCACTTCATGTTTGACTCACAATTGTTCTCATCTGTACAATTGAATTAGTTTAATATTTGAAAGGCTAAATGAACACAAATATAAACTAAACCTATCGACCTCGCTGCAAACTCACTGCATGTTTCAGTAGAATGGTTGTTCATTGTGGCATGTGCTTCCAAATAATATTGATTTCCACGGCTCTTGTATAATCAAATTAAATATATATACCTGGCTACAATGCATTTGAATAAAGTTGAGTGGTTAAGCTTCAGCAATCATCGGATAATGAATTCTCCTCAGCCAATATCCACATCTAGCTCTGGCAATTAGTGGATGTAGCATTTTTAAAACCAGTGAACCAGTGAATGGGTCAACTTCTGTCACTGGTGGGAAGGTCTAAGGCTGCTGTCCTGAAAGAAAAGCCTCCTCTCTTTCTGTTTTACAGTGTCTGTGTGACAGGCTGACTGATAGTGACACACACACACACACACACACACACACACACACACACACACACACACACACACACACACGCGCTGCAGTGTTGTTGTCTATTGCTCATTAAGTTGACTTTTAATAATTTGAAAATGATAAAAAAAAAAGTGATTTCCTGCTGTAGCCCTTGCCATAAGTTCTTCAGAGGCCTGAATCTGATTTTGAACATTATTAAACTCATGGTAAAGAGATTCCATTTTTCCAACATCTAATAATGGAAATTACAATACAGTTAATACAGAGGCATTTCACATGGCCACTGGAGTCTTTCGCTTTTAAACTCATATATTTCCCAGATATTTTAAAGTTTTATATGAAATAATTCGTATATTGCACCACATGGAACTTTCACCCATCGGATTGTCATTGTTATATTGGATTTGAAGCCATGACATGTTGAAATCTTTAATAATAAAAGCATGTCATTCATATATTACTCACTTGAATATGAATTTAAATGCTAACACCTTTTTGTCCCGAGACCTTGCGATACCTTTTAAATCCCAATCTCTTTTGCTTACAATTTTCATATTGTATTATTTTTACGAGTGCTACCGTGTTATATTTGTCTCGTTTGGGTCGGACCAGCATGAGCAAATAGACATCTGCAGCCAGATGGCAAGTCTTTTAACCACATGATATACACTTGAACTTTATTTTTTTTGTCTTTACTCTAGCCAAGTGGATGATGCTTCACTTGTATTATATCTCAGAGCTAAGAGCTCAGAAAACTCTGTGATTTTCTTACAATTGCATCAACTTGGAGATACACATCTTGAAATCTTTCCAGTGCCATTAGATTTAGTCTGTAATCAGCTGAATGGTTTTGGCACAATACACAGTAAATAACTGCAAAAAAAGAGAGAAGAAAATTCAAAGTTTGGAAAATGAGATTCCACAGATCAACAATTCAATCCTGCCCCTGATTCACACTGCTAACCTAGATGAATGCTACCACTTGCTAATCCATTCCAATCTATAGAATTTATTTATGACTTTGTGCATAATTTAATCTTTTTAAAAAGCAAGCCCAAAATGCTAAGTAGCTTAATCTCTCTCTCTCTCTCTCTCTCTCTCTCTCTCTCTCTCTCTCTCTCTCTCTCTCTCTCTCTCTCTCTCTCTCTCTCTCGTTCCTGCTTTCTTTATACGGTGTAGGGTTTGCAGCTGTGCAGCAAATGACTGCAGGAGTGTTTAAAGTCTACTGTTTCCCTATCAGGGATATTATTGTTGCTGCGGTTGCGTGCCTAACTGTCAGGATGATGGGGGTATAATCCCAACCCAGTGGCAAACATAAACAATGGAGAGAAGAAAAAAAAAGGAAATCTACTGTAGCTCCTGGCATGTTCAAACACGCTACGACCCCCCCAACCCTTTAAGAGAAATACTGACAGCCAGCCCTGCTGCATATTATCTGGAATGCTCTGAATATGATAAGGAGGCACGAGTGTAAGACATAGACATGTTTACATGACAGTAACAGGATTACCTACCCCGACAGTGCAATATACTCATCCAGTTTGAATATTAATTAAAAGAAATATTATATTCATGGGCTTGCTCTTTTGAAGCCCGGTTGTGTGAGAATGGAGGCCGTACAGTATTTCCAAAGCGCCTTGTTTTCCCAAGTTAAGATGTTGCATCCCTCTTCAAGAGGGAGGAGTGATGCAGATCCTCCCACCTCTTAAGACTCTCTGCTTTCTCGAGAACCCATTCTGTTAATTAACCAAACCACATGGGGCCAAACACAAGTCCAAATGCTCACTTGTTTTGATTTAAGTTCACTGTATACTCTCCCGGTGAACAAGAGCAAGCAGCAGCGGCTGCGCGTAGAATAAATCTGACATATAACTGTGTGTGTGTGGGATGCTCAGGGGAGTTGAGGGTCAGACCTCATAGAGAAAGAGCAAATGTGCCGCTGCAAGTATAGACTTAATATAAGCACCCTTGTCTTCCTACTCCTTTGTCACCTTACTGCCTGTCTTCTTCTTTTAATTACACATCAGTGCCCGCCTTATACTGCTGAGCCCCCAGCTTTTCCCGTGCATGGGATTGTTTGGAGAAGACAAACAGGTGTTCATGAGGTGAAGTGATAACCGGAATGGACAGCTGCTGGTGGAAATATTAGCGGGCAAATTGTTCAGCCTTTGTAACTGCCAATCAGAAGCACGCACAGACACACACCGAGCTACATCGTGGCAGATATGACAGCGAGTTGTTCATGTGGTGCTGACCGCTTTATAAACACACCTCTTTTACATCGCCTCAGATGCCACGCAGGGCCATTAGGAAATCAGTTGTCCATTAACACGGTTCTGCCAGCGAGTTATGTTTTTCTTTTTCTTCTCTCGCCTCCCCTCCACACACACACACACACACACACACACACACACACACACACACACACACTGCATTTTCCTATTTCTTTATTGATGTGAAAAAAACAACATCTAAATCACCAGATTGAAAAGAGATGTAAGATGTTGGAACGTGCAAACTTAAACTACCTCTGATACATGTTGACATCACCTGAGAATAAAAGTACTGCGTTTGATTGACTTATGTATAGAAACTGCAGACAGTAGAGTTAGAATATGCCCTGTGTAAGGCAACATGTATTGTGTTGTGTTGTATTTTTACAGTGGCAATAAGTGATCGACGATGATATATCAACATGTTCATTAAGAAGGTTTACCTGCTACCATTATACTGCAAATCACATGATTAGGAAGTTTCATAAATTGCGCTGCAGAATATGGGAACAAAGCAGAAATTGGTTATGTAGACGTACTGAAATGAAAAATAAAAAAATGTCTTCTTTCTTTCTGAAACGAACGCTAAATGTGCAGGATTCAGAGTTTGAATACAGCAGCAAACAACTATTTTCTATGTAAAGACATAGCAGTAATATCTACCTGAATGGGGAATTAAGTCTCTCTCCCTCTGTGTGGGCTGTGACCCGAGCTCCTCCTTTCTTTGTTCACATAGCTGCTCCGGCCGCACCGTTGGCTGCAAGCCGCCGGCTCAACCGTGGCCATGTTGGGAGCCGTAGAGGGAGACGACAGAAACCCTTCCAATCGGGTCATAGCACCTTTCAGACATGCTGATGAATGCATTTTACATTTTAACAGCGCTGCAGTTTTCATGTGTAGCCGTCTACCACTCGGATTAGCAGAAGAGTTCAACTTTTTTATGTGGTACTTTGAGATTTTTTTAACTGTTATGCTGTTGACCTCTCGGCTGCTCGCCTTCCAGCTAGTTTCCCCACACCCAGTCACAACACGTATGTGTTTGCTCAATATGTGGATGTTTAAGAAAAAATGTTTTATCAATAGTAATTTACTTTTTTAAGTTGAGGTACTCTGGAAACAGTGAAAATACCCCATTGGGCAAAATCAGTATGGCTCACTTGAGTTCATCAATAAACTTGCATTTATTGCAAATTATCAGCGTTTATTTCGCTGTATACAGTATTCCCCGACTCCCTTCACTCTCTACGACTCCCATTACGGAATTAATGCCTGCACTCAGAAATATTACATGATTAGATATTATTTTCAATTTGTATGGATTCACAAGTAAATGGAAACCTAATTTCAGTAGTGATGAAAACTATTCACTAATCAGATTTAAAGTACATCAGTTTGGTACTTTGCTTCAGAAAGCGCTGACGCGGCGTTGCTGGGCTTTGCCTCGGGGCTGAGCGGTTCAACAATAAAGTTTCCTTTTCGCCTCGCTGCTCCTCCCATCCCTCGGTTGACCCATCTGTAACTGCTCCTGCTCCACAGGTGGATGCGCTACAAATTTGAATGCAACACATTTTGCAACTCCGTGTCTGTTTCTCCTCACAGCTTTGGATGCTCCCTGACTTTAATCTCTAAAGAGGGAATCAATCCACAGTAAATCAGGCATGACAGAAAGGTGCTGCTACCCTGTTTGACCACCTTTTTTTTTATGTCTGGCCACACCCCTTGATGTCACAGTGGGTGTTTTTTAATCAGCTGTCAAAGACAAAACACCCACTGTGACATCACTGGCTGGGATGTGACCAGAGGTGCGACCTTCATTAACATTTGTACCTATAGAGAGCAGAGCAGCAGCAGGTTTTTTTTGGCCCATTTTTCAATCAGTGTGGATTTACACCACAAAGTGTACACTGAGGACTTTTGCTGCAGTATTTTATTCATTTATATACTTGTTTTCCTCTCTTTAGATGTATCCCCATTTGTGTTGCATACTGTCTGTCTGTCTGTCTGTCTGTCTGTGTGTGTGTGTGTGTGTGTGTGTGTGTGTGTCTCTGCTTCTGTCTGTTGTGATGTCTGTGTCAGCCTCCTGTCTGTATACCTCTGTTTGTGGGGGAGGATATGTGCTCCAGGTGTGGTATATGTGATAAGAGAAGAGATGTAAATGTATACAAATCACATACACTCGTGTTGTTGTTGTGTGCGGCAATAGCTAACAAACCATGAGCTTAGAATTAGAACATTCTGTCTGCCTACAGAGTATTCAAGCGTGCCGAGCTTCAAAGTTTTCAGCATCAATTGACGTAAATGGAGATGGGTCTTTGATTTTTTTGATTTTTTTTTTTTTGATGGAAAACTTGCCAAATGCTTAATTGGTGCTTGTCGAATGTGTTTATATGACTCAATCAGACTTGGAAAAAATCTGTTCCTCATCACAGTATGAGGCTGTAATATTCAAGGCACTGGCCACAGGCATTGTGCTGGCTACATTCTGCACGGCGGGCAGACTCTTTTGGGGATTTTGGGAGAGTTCGAGGCCATCCTCTGCCTTTGTTCTGATGCACCGATTACCCTTGCCTTGTCCTCATTCTGCCTCTCTTATATTCAAATATGGCCACAAGGAAAAGGTGAGTGGGAATCAAACGGGGCCTGTGCTCTTTAAACCGACTAAAGACATCAAATGACGCAGTATTTTCTCCCACTCAGTCGTACCTGAAACGAACAACACGCTGTTTAAACATGGCCTCAGTCACGGATTAATATATATATATATATATATATATATATATATATTATATATATATATATATATATATATATATATATATATATATTATATGAATGCCACCTATATCTGTAATGCAGTAATACGTTGACAATGTGTCAGTTTAAGTGTAGTATCCTGAAATACTGCCTTTCATTGCCTTTTTTTAATCAAATCCCAAAAAATTATCCTGAAATGATGATCAAACTCTATTTCTGTTAACTCACACGACGCACACAATGAAATGGTTTTCAGTCCCATAAATGGGATTTAGATTTGGCTCAAATGATTGGTCGGTCACTCACTGCCTTTCCTAATGATGTGATCTTTCTGTTAGTGTCGATGTAATCCTCTGTTCCTCTCGCATTGTTTTCCCTCTTTACGAACCTGCTTTCTTCTCAGAAGACTTATGGGCCACCTGTGAAAATGCTTAAACGTTATTAGTATGGCTGGTGAAGAGCAGCATAGCAGTGGCAGTGCGTGGGCGGGAGCTCTAATATGATTGGCTCGGGGACACTGTAAGCCTGAGTGGCAGCCCTTAATGGGAGCCCTGGAGAGGTAACCCAACAGCTGTGTGTTTGCAGCTAATGAGAGATGGGGGAGGAGTAAAGGATCACAGACTGGAAACACTCTGATAAACTCTTGCCTCAGAATGGCTGGGGAAGATAGGAAATCAAGTTTTCTCCGGAGGCGATTGCTAAAGGCTTTCCTTTGTGACAAAACCCGCGGTTGACTCATTGCTCCTGGTCCATTGCTTATGCTTATGCAGCTATGATCACTGACATCAGTGCTGTGGAAGAAAGGAAGGCAACAACTGTGGCGTGGGATGGATCCTGCTCCCTGCTGAGCCATGCTGATTTATAGCCCAGAGCAAAAGCATTGTTTAGTTTTTTTAATTACACTGCTGCAGATTTAACAGATGATGTTAGAGACAATTAAATTATTACAATACACACGCACAGCATTTTTCATTGTCTACGTTGTGAGAAGAAAAAAAAAGCAACGTTATAATATGCATTACTCCAACATCAAGCAAAGTTCTCATTGAATTCTCCTTTCCTCAGCTGATGTCGCCTGTATTATTTCCCTTCCCTGTTCGAACCGCCTGAGGGTGGCGCCAGATGCATAAACAGTATCCAACCAGCTTCCATTTTAGGCCATTCCTTTTTTTGCTACATGGAAGACATATCAACAAGTAAACTGTCTGTGCAAGCCTACCTGTTACATCAACATTCGACATTTTGTACAATCGGTGCATTTCGTGTCAACAGAAGCAGCTGTCCCGTTGCAAAAGGAAAGCAACACATGACTGCATGGTGCGCGCATTTTTTTATGTGCATTCCCCCCCCCCCCCCCCCCCCCCCCCCCCCCCCACACACACACACACACACACACACACACACACACACACACACACTTGAGGTGACCCAGTTTGATGAGATCTCAAACTGTCGGAATCACACAATTTCCTGGTGGGCAGCCCAGGCGTAATGTGATGTTGAGTGTGAAGTTGCTGTGTGCTGCGGTGGATGGGAGCCCCACCTCCTCCCACGCTCCGATGAGCAGAGAGAGGGAGAGAGAGGAAGAGGGAGAGAGGGGAGCAACTAACCTACCCACAGCATCTCACCACTTGCTCTCTGGAAATGCTTCAGACGGGCTCCTGGCTTTAGGACCGGTTAGCCGTTACAATTGCACGTTGCAAGAATGCCCATGCATGTTGCCGTCGCTTAGACATCCTTAGGAGTGCGTTCCAGCCCACTTGTGTCCGACTGTGACGCGCTCGAGAAACTTGGATCGAATGGGATGCGCCAACGAGTGCATATCTTGGCAGGGATCAGTTGTTGAGGATTCGGAAAATGGCTCACAGTTGGCCGTCCCTGTGGAGTGAGACATAAAAGCAACACACACACACACACAAACAGCTCACAACTTCTCACATTTTCACGGACACACGAGCCTGTCGGACGACGGTGGAAACAGAATCCTGCTTTTTCTTTATTTTGAAATTTGGTGCGGAAAGTTGCACAAAAAAAACAAAACGCTGTGAGCGGATTTTTTTTTTACATTTTTTTTTTGATTTGTATCTGTTTTTCCCTGCTGAAGTTCTCGTGACGCCGGTACCGCGGCGGAGGTTTGAGGGTTAGACACCTGCCTCCGGGATCACCGGCGGACGCGCATCAGCTGTCGGACGGACTGGCGACGCGACAGGCGCTCGCGGAGAAGTCTCTGGCTCAGGTACTGCGATATGACTGGAAGATTTACCCAGCAAGAAAGTTGTTGTGATTGGCCGACGCTGTTGGCGATTGTGTGGGTGTTTGTGTGTGTGTGTGTGTGTGTGTGTGTGTGTGTGTGTGTGTGTGTGTGTGTGTGTGTGTGTCCGCGAAGTTTCCGACTTGAAGTGGCGGTCTAATAGCGCGGCCCCGTGGTCCTTCGTGGACTGTTTTGTAGCCTTGTTGTAACAAGTTGTCCGCGAGGCACTTAACAGCAGCCCGGGTTGATGGTGTTACAGGTTGATCATCAGCGGCGATGGACTGGCACGGATGTCAAGCCACGATAATGACGCGCCCCGTAAAGGATGAGGCATCGCAATTAAAACACATCCGAGCGGAGTGCTCTCGTCATTATTGAGGCTGCACATACATACGTGCGTGCTTCACTCTGATGTATATATGGCGATCGGCTAATTGCATCTTCTAATGCCATTATGGATTCTGTCAAGCAGAAAATGTGATCCATTCGTATCATCCCTTTCCTCGTCATTTCTTTTATACTAGCTGCAAATATCACACTAATTGCCTTCATTAGTGGATCTTTATTCGGAGCGGTTTACTCACGCGTAACGATGATTATTTTTTATTTTGTTTGGCGCAAATAATTCTGACGTATTGCCTGCCATGTTAATAACTATGTGGCATGTTTTTTTTCGATAGAGAGTCACGCAAATAATTGGAGTGGGGGAAAAGAAAAAAAAGAGGAAAAAAAGCCTTTTGATCAGGGCATCCGCACGGGTAATCTCCTCTCCTCTCCAGCGAGAGTCTGGGGTGTTGTTTCTCTCCACTCCACCGACCACCGGGCACATTTTAATAGTCTGCTCCACGGAGTCACGTCGGTCGAAGTTCCCACACATACTGTGGGCTAAAAGGCCATCCGAACAGGCCTAATAGCCCAGCTCTACCCCAAAGACATAAACCTGAGGAATGTGATCATGATCTAGCTGCCTGTCGATTATGAAACAGCTGAGATGGGAGTTTGGAAAAAGACAGACTCAGTTATTAGTTCTGCCAATAATTCTTGTGAACAAGTAGCCTGTGCATCCATCTATCTATCCATCTATCCATCTATCCATCTATCTATCTATCTATCCATCACATGATAGGAGCAAAAGGAAAGTCCCTCAATTTTTTCACTCATCATTGTATTGGCATAATGATCAATGGTGAACTTTACACATGTTCTCCGCTCTCCTCTGAATACTGTGCAATAACATGCAGTGTGTCATGTAATGGAGTTGCTGGAGGGAAGGCTATCTGTTTGCCATCCGGTGAACATATCAAATCATCGAAAGAGCTCAAGCGCAGCTTTCTGACTGTGACCGCTCAAACCGCCATGCGTTCTTCAGAGCTTGAGGAAATCTGGTTTTAGACACTAGCACAGGTCAACAAGGACTTTGAAATTCACGACCTATTAGTGTGAACATAACCCCCGTTAAACAATGTGCAAATGCCGCCGCTTGTTGTGGTGGTTTGAGAGCGGTCTGGTCTGGGTCAGTCTACATGAATAGCCAAAGTGTTTCCCACCAAAGGCCATTTCTCTCCCATTACCAACAGCCATGGTTTACTGTCTCTGGATGTGTGCAGAGTAACATTTTGCAGTAAATTCTATTGGTGGACCAGCTGTAGGGAGGCCTAAGCTGTGATACTACCCATCATAAATCATGCTGGTGGGAGGGTAATGGGTTTTACCTGTTATACTAGCTAAAGGCGCGGAGTCAGCCAATATATCAAATCACCTCAGTTGAGAAAATCATTACATCATCCGCTATCTTTCCACACTCGAGCAAAGCAGTGGAGATCACATCTTATAGTAGACATTCAGGAGCTTGATTTGTACAGAGTAACAGGTGAAAATGCCGGCTCTGCAGAGGAGCAAGAGGACTGCTGGATTATAATCTTCATCACTATACGCCTGATGATGACCAGGAATATGCTTTTTACCCCAGACACAACCCCACACTTTTGACATATTATTACTATCCAATTATACCTCAGTTGATTCTACACATGAGTCATCTCTGCTGGACCTGTGGAGCGGTCAACTCAAAGAGCAAGTGTCACCCAGTCAGTCACTGTGTTGACTCAGTCAGTAGATAGTCTGTCTCTATGGTAACCAGGACAGGCGTACATGCTCTGCAACACAATTGTATTTTTTCATTTTTTCCATACCTATTTTTATGAATTATGACGACGCTTACGTGCTATGCAGCTTTATCTTCGTTTACTACTTCAAACCAAATATGTGTTGCATCTTTATAAAAAATAAAAAATAAAAATAAAAACAGCAACACTTTTAATCTCTTTCAATAATTGGAAATGATTTGACTTACAACAAAAATAGGTGAAATGTTCATGTCACATAGAGGAAATAGTGATGATAGATTGATGATCCTTATCAATTTGGTGATGAATAACTGATTAATACAGGATGATCGTAACAGACAGATATTTTTGATAATTGAATGTAATAATTTCTGCTTTGTTACTTCTCACCTTCTATATTCTCTTTTAATCATTAACATTAGTAATTAATATAATATAAAAACAGGATCTGCCGGTCCAGACTGCAAATATGTGTCCTCTCTCTCATAACCACACCGCTAATAAACAATTAATATGGACGTGTTGTGCCCAACAACTCTCGTCCCTCAAAATGAAAACCAAAACACTGAGCGTAGAGTGGAACGTTAACCTTATATTTTTGTTTCCTCCCAAATATGAAATGTCAACAGTTTGAAACTGCCTGTGGTGCAAAACACACAAAGAGCAGTTTTAAGATGAAGGTTTTTGATGTTGGAGCAAATGAAAACGGTCGTATACCGTACAAGTGCAGTGGGTTTTCCGGGTTTTTTAAAGGCGAGGGTGGTGCCACTTTTTTGCATTCCATGGTTATTGCTGGGTTCAGCACCCCTGGCCTCATTAAGGCATAAAACTAAATCCCTCTGGGGAATGAGTGCAACCGTGTGGGCAAGGTTGATTGTAGACATGCAGAAGTTGAAATGTTCTCTTCCCCCGTGGGGTCAGCTGGCTGGTGCACCGTGTGAGGGCTCCAGGTGAGACTCAATCAGACGTTGCAGTTTGACTGATGTTTAGCTTCCAGAGAAGTCTCTCCCCGTCTCCTCCGTGAGGAGCAGAGCGGCACTGAGCCCCGAGGGAGAGGTGGAGGGATGGATGGATGGAGGATTGCAGGCAGTTGCTAGGAGGAATTTGGGAGTTCACTGTTATTCGAAACGGCAGTGGAGGAAATGGGTAGATCCATGAGGCAAGGGAGAGATCTGAAGGAAGGGAGCAACAACATGAAGAGACATCCCCTCACGTCTGCATCCGCTGGTGAAATCCAAGTCTCCTCTCTGTTCCTTTTGAAGTTGTTGCAACTATTCCGATATTCTCATTGTGGATGCTTTTTGCTCCTTGCTCTGTCCTCTTTTGCGTGTTTTTTTTTTTTTTAACAAAACAAATCCTATTTCCTTTCATTATTAAAAAGGTTATGGTCGTATAAATAAAGATAACATATATCTCTGCACTTTTTGGGGTCAGATTTGTGCACTGGTTGTAAAGAAAGGTGTGCAAGACCGTTTTCACACAATAGGTTATTATAGCATGCATATACTATTAGCATTTTCTTTTCAAAATATGCAAATAATATATATTTAAATGGAAGTGAATGTTTTATTTACCCTCAGCTAGGGCAGTCATGTGTCAATCACGACACTTCTACATTTCAATGAAACTTCAAGAAGTGACAACTGACTCCCAAGTGACACAGTGAGAGCCTCTGAGAGCCACTCTTATCTATATGGGGTCATTGGCAGGTGAAGGGGTTTGCTTGGGTGAGTTTTCCCTGCAGCTTGTGAGTCTGTGGGGTGATGGCCATGCTGAGAATGAGTCATGAAACACAGACTCTCTAGTCCAGTCTTGCACTTAGACCTGGCACCCCTGATGGTCTTAATAAGCTGGGTTTTGGCCAGGAAGGGTCCTTGCCGCGTGACATGCCTCCTCCCTGGTGTTCCTGGGGGTCTTGAACTCCGTTGCTGAGCAGTTTTGCCACGACTTCATTTATTGTTGCAAAGCTAAACATGGGAAACCCATCAGGCAGTTTGAAACGGTCTTTGAAGGTCCACTTTCAAACTGTGGTACAGGCTGCCTTCAGTTTTTCTCTGTGTTGGAACCATCTGGACCATTGCATGAGCACAGCGTGAGGCAATGTGCTGAAGGCTGCTTCGCCGGTCGAGTTAAAGTTCTCTCCACAGTAAGACAGTGAATGCATTGACTGTATTTGGAAAGATATTTCTTCAGAATGTTTGTTGCGCCTCCATAGGTGTGTGGCGCAATGTGTCTGTTGGTTTGTCTATTTCTGCAGGATGCATTTTGCAGCACACTGAGCCAAAGAGAATTACAGTATGGGCCCTTAAAGCCGTACATCGCCCTAATAGCTCTGCGTTAAGGATGTACAGTGTGCACTGCCCTCATACAACTTGTAGTACGGCAGGGGTCACCCAAACATTAGCCATCTCTAAGTTGTCCTGTGGCATCTCTACCACAAAGTAGCTGCAGTTTTGTAGATATAATGGGTAGACACGGATGAAGAGAGTTTCTGCAGCAAATCTCTCGGTTTAACACCACTGTGCTGCCACAGTTATCGGGTGTTGACGGGGTGAGTTTCAACTGACAAAAAGGATTTCACTTGCTCAGCCTCGCGCTTCCTGAAGATTTCAGCGTTCCCGATGCCTGATCCAGTTTGAGCATCTGCCCCACGTCGAGAAATGCAGTCCTTACAGAAGCAGTGGTTAGATTGGTCGACCAGAACTGTAAGGTGACACATTTGAACACGCTGGAAGAACTAACTTCTTGTTCTTCCCTTTTGATTTTATGCTGAGTTATGGATCGTCGCGATCTGCCTGAATCAGCTTGTAGTCTTGTGGGTCTACCACACCATCTGGGGTGGCAGATGATAACCCAAGTTTTTTTTCACAGGAAAAGCGCTGAGATGCAGGAAATGTCACGCCTAGTTGTGTTCAGCAGTTCTAATTCATCCATTTTGCTCCTCAGGTAGTGCACCATGGTGAGACTTGCACTCGCCCAGTAGTGAACACACTCTTAGCACTCGTTCCCCTTTCGCCACCATCTCCAGAGAGTTTTTAGTTTAGGGGGGGGGGGGAGAAGAAAAAAAAAGGTTGCTGTCAAGCTTTTGATGAAATATTTGTGAGATAGCTGAGAAATGTGAGTTAGAATCCCGAAGGCATGGTGTCAATAATATTCAACCGATAAGAAACTCTCACTGAGTGATGGCAGAACGCACGTCTCACAAACAACATGAATTTTAATGTCAATGTAAACAAAGGAAAAAGAACACCAATTCGCCGTGGCTGCCAGGCACGGTGCCATCTGGAAGACAGGCATGAGGCCAACTGGAAGACATTAAGTCATGAGTGTCATCAACCATAACAATCATGTCACTATCAAAGCACGCCTGTTCATTCTAGAAGTGGCTCTAATGGCAGGGGGACAGTTACAGCCAGACAAAACATTATGACATTAATTATGGTTTTAATTTTCTAAATGGCCGTTTTGTAAAATTAAATTCAACAGTTGATACAGAAAAGATGATGCAAGTGTCAAGAAAGCTAAAGCATACATCAAGCGACGGTAACATTCTGGACCCGTTCGTATACAGACTCATGACTCATCTTTGTAAGACTAACTAAATGACAGTTTAAAAAAATCTATTGTCGTTATCTGACCTTTTTTACAAGCGCTTGTGTTTATGCAGGGTTTGCAACATAAAACAATTCGATTTAGAACAACCATTTATAATTATCCCGCAAATTATGATGTTTTCAATTGAACTGTCAGCTGTCAGTACAATGAATGCGTTTTGCAATGTACCCGCTGATTATGTTTTTACTCCTGCTTACCTATTTTTCCCTGTCCACATGGACACACAAAAAGCACACGCACCGTTCACGCCGCGTTGACTCAAAGCTCCCCCGTGCAAATGTAAAAAGGGACACATCGATAACTGAGCAATTAGTGCATCAATAACCTGCACTTCCCATTTTAATGTATTCAAAAGGAATTGGATTTTTCATTGGATTTCTGTATATTTGTGTTCTGCTGTCTCGCTTTAATACATATTTGTCTTGCTCCTCTCTGGAACATTGTTTCCTTTGAGATGCAAAATGTAGTGATTTGAGCTCAGTATAACACAATTTGACCATGTTCATCTTTCTTACAAGCACACAAACTAAGGCTGCACTGATCTCACTTATTTCCCCCTGAGGGTCCCTCAGGGTACCAGCCGAGATTAGATCCAGTACCTGTACTCTTTTTTTTTTCTTTTTTTTTTCTATTAAAGTTCTTCTATCTGTAAGGTAACACAACGCTTCAAATACAGAACACCTTTTAACAAAAAAATGGGGCTGTTGGAGATGCGCCATGCACACAAAAGTGGTCAAATATTGCCACCAATACATTTTTCAGAGCACTGGACCTTAATACTTAACCTCTCATTTCAATTACCAATAGAACTCTGCACACACAAACGCACACACACAGAGGAAATAATTGTAGTCTAAAATCATTGTAGCATGAAAAAAGACAGAATTCTTTAGCTAGAGGGAAGACAGATCAAAGCAGACACTAAAGTAATGGGTCGTAATTACAGAGTTGAAAGGTTCAAAATCAAACATAATGATTACAGTGTTTGAGCTCGCCAGTAGCAATGAAACATGGATGGAAATTCCGGCATTGTGCATTGTTTGAAGCAACATGCCAAGTTGCAAAATCTGCACGATGATCTCATTGCCTCCGCAACCTTTAGTATGCAAGCGCTTGTTGTTAGAGGCCTCTCCAGTAATGAAACAGATCAGTCTGATTTTGGACACCATCTTGGCGGGTATCGTCAGGATTTATGTCGGAGGGTGTGTTTTATACAGGTTACCTTTCAGCTGCTTTGCTTTCCCACTCAATGTCTAGTAGTGTAATACCAAAATAATGAGTCTCTTGGGCAATCTGATTTTGTATTACACTTTTACTTGATTACGCTGCTGAAACAATGCAATCCACACTGGCCCTCACATTTGTTTTGTGTCTAAGCTCACAAGATACTATTTCTTCCTACAATAATTTCTACATAAAATGTGTAAAGCCGAGACATTCATTGAAGATATTGAAGCTCTGGGACAGAAGAGAATCCAAGCCGGGAAATAGTTATGATTGCGCTTTAAAAAATATGCCTCTTTTCTCTTTGTTGTTGTGGTCTAATTATTATATTGTGCTTCTAGGCCTGCTGCTTTTGGTACTTATTAACAACAACAAAAAACTTTTAAACTTTAAAGAGTTATACACTGAGACAGTTTGTCTTTAATCCTCTACATATCTCTCTAGTCTGACTTGTTGATGTGTTTTCTTTTTAATAAGAGTGAATCAATTGTTGCCTATGGAGCTCGGGACAGCTGTCATGCATTTTATTACTATGATTCTGAAAGGAAACAATATTTTGACACAAATACTCTGTGTTGCAGGCACATCTTCTGATGACCTAATGGAACTCAACTTACAAGTAGTGCTGTTCTGGGTCCTGGTGCTGCACTGTGGCTCTGCTGAAGGCAGTATCCTGTACCGGGTCCAGGAGGAGCAGCCTCCCAACACTCTCATTGGTAGCCTGGCAGCAGACCAGGGCCTGCCAGACTCTGGTCACCTCTACAAGCTGGAGGTGGGTGCCCCTTACCTTCGTGTCGATGGAAAGACGGGAGACATTTTCACCACAGAGATTCCCATAGACAGAGAGACCCTGAGGGACTGTCGATCCCTCGCTAAGGGAAAGCCCTGCTACCTGGAATTTGAAGTATCGGTGACGGATCTGATACAGAACCAGAGCCCCCGACTCATTGAAGGACGCATTGAGGTACAGGACATCAATGACAACACTCCACAATTTCCCTCTTCTGTGCTCACCATCTCTGTCCCTGAGAATACAAACATGGGGGCGCTATTCTCCATACCTTTAGCTACAGACAGAGACTCGGAAAGGAATGGAGTGGCGGATTATGCTCTGACTGCAGGGCCAGACGCAGCAACCCTATTTGGTTTACAGGTGGCTGAAGACAGGGGGGGTAAGCTCCCACAGCTCATTGTCCTGGGCAACCTAGATCGTGAGGTAAAGGACTCCTATGACCTCACCATCAAAGCAGTGGACGGAGGAAACCCACAGCGCTACAGCAGTGCTCTGCTGAGAGTGGTAGTCACCGATGCCAATGACAACCCTCCGAAGTTTGAAAGGGCCACCTATGAGGCAGAAGTGTTGGAAAACAGTCCAGTCGGGCACTCTGTATTGCAGGTAAGATTGTGATGCAAATATACTGACTCATAAGAACTCATTTAAATCAAAGTGCAGTCTGAAGTGAATCGTTAAATTGCAACCAAAATTGTTTGTCCTTATGTACCATTTAGAGTTTTTTTTATTCAGCAACAAAGAAACAGACTCAAAAAAAGATCAGCCAATTTATCAAGATGTTTTTGAAAAATGAGTCTGTGCGTCATATTTGTGCAGCGCTTATTCCTCAGACATAGTACTAATGTGAAAATATAAATCAAATATATGTATTTGTATTCTGCAATTGGAATTTAAAATTATCCTAACAACTCTGAATGTTCAAAATTCAACCTCGAATGCAGAACAAGCCACACTTGTCAGGTCACATATCTTCATTATACGTTTTACAAAATGTGTTATTTGTAACTTATTTCACTCCTATTATTCTAATATGCCTTTTCACAAAAATTCTAGAATAATTATAGCATTATTATTATATTATGCTTGTTCAGAGTATTAAGCTGCTTATTTCTTTTGTTGTGTTATTATACTTGCAGAAAAATAATTAGAGATTCACAATGTCATAGTGTAGGAGTAAGATACACTCTGCAGGATTTTCTCTGCATACCACTGTGAAACTGTACAGAGAGGGGCATGAAAGAAATAGCAACATGTTTTCATGTGAACCTTTTCTCAAGGCCTTTTTTTCTGGAATAAAAGAAATGGGGCGGAGAGAAAAAAAGGCAAGTGACACAACCATCAAAAGCAGACAGGACAGGCAATAATGAAAAATCCTTAAATAAAGCTTTTCACTCGCCGTGCTTTGTAGTCATCAGACATCCATCCGTTGATTCATTTATTAATTCATTCATTGACCAACAGAGAAAATCCTACACTGGCGTCCTTTAATTCTAACCCCAATTTGTTTCGCATAAATCAAGCGTCTAACCACATAATTCCTTTCATTTTAGGTCAAAGCAAATGACTCTGACATGGGCCCTAACGGAGAAATTGAGTACACCCTTCACCAAGCAGTAGACCCAGTGCCGAAACTCTTACGCATTGATCGCTCCACTGGCATTATCTATGTCAAAGGATCCCTGGACAGGGAGGAAATCAGCAGCTTGTCCTTCTATGTGGTGGCGAGGGATAAGGGTCCTCAACCTAAAAGCTCCAAGACATTTGTAACTATAGAGGTGATTGACCAAAATGACAACGCTCCAGCGGTGGAGATTCGTGGCATTGGTCTTGTGACACACATTGAAGGAGTGGCGAACATTTCAGAGGACATGCCAGTTGGAACAGCTGTTGCTTTGGTGCAAGTGTCTGACAAGGACGAGGGAGAGAATGCCGTGGTCACTTGTGTGGTCGCAGGAGATGTGCCCTTCCAGCTCCGCCCTGCCAGCGACTCATCCAGTGACAACAAGAGGAAGTATTTTCTACAGACCACCACTCCCCTCGACTATGAAAGGATTAGGGATTACCGAGTGGAGATTGTGGCTGTGGATTCAGGAAATCCGGCACTGTCTAGTACAAATTCTCTCAAGGTGCAGGTGACCGACGTGAACGACAACTCTCCAATATTCTCCCCAACCGTGTTTGAGGTAGATTTTGCCGAAGAAAACCAACCAGGGGAGAGGGTTTTGGATGTTATAGCTTCGGATGCTGACACTGGCACTAATGCGGAACTCATCTATAATATTGTGGCAGACTCATCCATCAAAGGTCTGTTTGAGATTGACCCAAACACGGGGGAAGTAAGAGCCCGAAGCCCGCTTGACCGTGAGCATAAAGAGCGCTATGAGTTCCGGGTCACCGCAGCAGATAAAGGGTCACCTGTTCACAAAGGAACAGCAACTGTTGTAATAAATGTCCTTGACCGCAATGACAATGACCCCAAGTTCATGCTTAGTGGCTACAGCTTTTCAGTTTTGGAAAACATGCCTCCTCTCAGTCCAGTTGGCATGGTGACAGTCGTGGATGTGGACAAAGGGGATAACGCTCATATTCAACTCTCTGTAGAGCCTGATGGAGGGAAGTTTATTGTTCAAAATGGAACAGGTACCATTCTTTCAAGCATCTCATTTGACAGGGAGAAAGAAAGCAGCTATACGTTCCGTCTAAAAGCAGTGGATGGAGGAGAGCCACCTCGATCTTCATATGTGGGCGTTACCATCAATGTACTGGATGAAAACGACAACGACCCTGTAGTCACCAAGCCCTCCAATTCTTCTTTCAGGCGCTTGTCACCTCTAGCCTCCCCAGATAGCCATGTTGAGATAGTGGAAGCTGAAGACCTGGATAGTGGGCCTAATGCAGAGATGGTCTTCAGCATTGCTGGTGGAAACCCTTACCAGTTATTTCGCATTTCCCCCACCAGTGGGGAGATCACTCTCGCAAAAGAGATGACTCGAAAACATGGCGGACTGCATCGTCTTGTGGTGCGAGTGAGTGACAGAGGGAAGCCGGCACGTCATGCAACTGCCCTGGTCCACATCTATGTCAATGAAACCATTTCCAATGTCAGCTTGGTGGAGGCCCTAGTAGGACACAGTATTTACACTCCACTGGACAGGGACATTGCTGGTGATCCTGACAATGGTTTTGCTGCACAGCGTAGTAACATTTTGTTTGGAAGCCTTGCTGGTGTGGCAGGTGTTGTCATGCTGATCTTGGTGGTGGTATTTGTTCGACACCGTATACAGAGAGAAACTAAGAGTGGGTATCAGGCTGGCAAGAAGGAAACAAAGGACTTATATGCTCCCAAACAGGTGCCAAAGCATGCCAAAGGCAAACGAGGAAGGAAAGGAAAACCCCAAAAGTCCCCAAAACCACTTGGGGAAGATGAGGAAGTCAGCCTTCAAAAGAGTCTAAAGTTCAACCTTGATGGAGTCAATGATAGCCCCAGGATACACTTGCCCTTAACATATTCACCAGGAAGCCCAGATATAGGCCGGCACTACCGCTCCAACTCCCCCTTACCCTCCATCCAGCTGCAGGCCCAATCCCCTTCAGCCTCACAGAAGCATCAAGCTGTCCAGGACCTCCCTGCTGCCAACACCTTTGTAGGAACGGGAGGAGATGACAACTCTACCAGCTCAGACCAGTATTCAGATTACAGCTACAAGACCAGCCAACTGAAGTACAGCAACAAACAGGTAAAGTCAAATCTGACAAAATGTAACTTCTGTCTTGAATGTCTGTTAGAGGAGTGGATGGTTTGTGTGTCCAATTGTTTTAGGGTAAGGTGGATAGTTAAATTTAAGAAATGATGTCTATATTATTCTTATAGTGTGCAGTTTTAAAACATCTGAGGGAGGAATGAACACCTCTCTTAGGACTCAATAATGTGCCATGATCCACTTAAAAGACAGTAACATATACATGTTGACATATTTAAATGGCTTTTGTTATCAGTTTGCCATCAGTTTAAATTAAAAAAAAGAAAACGTCACTTTTTCACAATTTTATTCTCTGCAGCTCTGCAGAACAGTATATAATGAGTGTGATGGCAGATTGAGACACAACATGTATACTCCCACTTGCAAAGCTTATACGTTGATTAATGCCATGGTATTCATGGTATTCTTTTTGCCATTAAGACAGTTCTTTGGTCGAATTGACAACATGAATATGCTTTGGGAGTAATTATGATTCAGTTATAGATATTTATAGCGCTATTTCTCTTAATATTTACGTGCAGTGACATTGCTGTCACACTATTGTATTTTTGGCTCACATGTTACTTTTCTTGAGGGTTCAATTTGGTACACAAAGAAAGTTGCTGTGAAAATCACCTCCAAGTTGTTGTTCAAACATTGCACTACTGGAGAACTTATGGCCCTTTGTATTTATTTATTTTTTCCTGGGGTGGGCAGTGGAGTTAAGCTGGGATGGTCCATTTCTCAGTGACTTACTTCTGCTCTTCTGCCTGACCTCTAGTGCTCTGATCTTTCCGGGTCACTTGCTCTTATCTCCCTGCTCCTTATGCTCTTATCTCCTCTTATCTGTACAACATTGGGCAAGGCTCCAATCGCCATGGAAACAGAAATATTAATAGACTCAGAGGGGATTACAAAATGAAAATTTTAGAGTCTAGGGATAGAAAGCTATTGTGTCTCTAGGTTTCTGTGTCATCTGCAAGTGTGTGAATGTGCGTCTTGGACTAGACAAGTGTGTGTGTGTGTGTGTGTGTGTGTGTGTGTGTGTGTGTGTGTGTGTGTGTGTGTTCAGGGGGATAAGGCAGACTACCATTATCCTTGAATAATACCATTCTGATCCCAACTGTTTATTACGACAGCTATAGACGGATTATTGAAATGCATCTCCCTTTTTCTGAACCTTCATTCTACTTGAGTAAAAAAAAAACATCTGAGATGTCGAAACATTACATAACTCCAAATAGCACCCAAATCAAAAGATCGCCCACTACAGGGGCATTCCTTCTCCAACAAATGTAGTATGTCTGGATCGGCAGCCTCACTTACAAACACGTAGCAGCCTTGACTGATAGTTCTCTCAACCTCTCGGTGATGAACACATATTTGTTAATCACACAACAATGACGAGCTTTAGCAATACAAGCTGCATATTGCCACAGTGGTATTCAAAAACGACAATACTTTTTATAATTAAAATAGTCAACAGCGATGCATACAACTTATTTTTAGCCGAGGCGAGTTGACTTTGGCTTTCAAGACTCTTCCGTATGTCAAATCGGTGTCATCCGTACAAAACAGTTTGACATTCTCCAAGGTACTGCAGATAAAGTTCGACACTTTAAAATTAGCAAAAATAGAAATGGAAAATATGCCGCTGAGTTCTGAACATGTGTAGGTGACACGTTTTCTGTGGAGATATCTTCAGAGCCAGTATCACAGTGGGCTGGTTGGTAGTTTCAGCAGATGCTTGCTGACAGTTTAGGTGATCACAAGCCTTTTTGGGTGGAGTCAGTTTGGAGAACAGTCGCCACTGTCTCCTTGATGGACAACATAAGGGACCAAAATGACTGCAAGCCACGGGGTGTGTCTGGGTATTTGTGTGTAGTGCCAATCTCTGTGCTTGTGTGTAGTTGTACTGCTCCGTAAAAAGAGTGTTAATTGTAACTGCGGTACAGATGTAAGCTCGAAGCGCTTCACAGTGTTTGTGGATCCTCAATATGATAACATAAATGTGTATGAGACACGACTCAAGTGATTGACAGGCTGCGTAAAAACATGGACAGATGTTGAAGCTCATGTGACATACCTCAGCAGATGTTGTCCCATGTATGGCATTCCCTCTCACATCAGGAAGAACAGATTGACCAAAATATATAATTAAAGTAACTGCCAAGTGATGTGACAGATGTAGAGCGGTGCCCTTGCTTTAATTAACTGTGCTGTACTTGACAATGGCTTTTCATTAGGAATGTGGTCAGGTGTTTAGCTTTGTACTAAACGTCTTGACGTTAGGTCTGAATGTTTACAGCATAATATAATAGTGGGTTTTTTTCCAACTTTTTTTTACCAATTTTTTTCTAGAGTTTACTTCTGTAATTATCTGCTGCATTATTGTTCCTTTTTCTTCAAGTTAAATATTTTGCTGAGTTAAATCTGAGGAAGTATTCAACAAACAAAGTTTGTGTGTGTGTGGCTCTTGTCTCTCTGAGCACTACTTTAAGACAATGATCGTAAAAACACGTCTTTAAAGGACTTGTATCTATGATTTAGATAATAATGATTGGGTTTAGAGATGCAATAATCAGTTGGCTGACAATCTAAACCCGTTTTCAGTTTACCGGCACTGATTGGTGACCAGCCGGACAGTTTCATATTTCCGATTTTTTGACGGTCACATTAACACGTGTGCCGCTGCCGCATGATGGTTTCACTGACAAAGAAAGCGGCACAGACAGTAACTTCATAGCCACATACACAACCTGCGTCAGTGAGTGAAAAGACAAAGTCCACAACTTGACAGAACTGCAAGTCCAAAATAAGCAGTGGAGGAACAATCTTAAAAAAAAAAGTGGAACAACTAAATTAATCAGACACTTGTTTTATTGTAAATCCCATCTTTCTGCTCAGAGTAATTGCAGTGACCAGATTGTCTGCCAACAGCATGGAGCTAAACGGCTAACATTGAAGGAGGTTATGATAACTTGTATTCCGGTGTGTCCAAACTCTACTCCATATTGGGCAAAGGTACATTATCATGCTATCATCATGTGTTTAAATGTAATCTTGTAAAATGTGTTTTTGGGCGAGAAACTTGAAAAGGTACAGTTGTGTGAAATATTTTTTTCAGGAGGTGGTTAAAAACAAAAGTTTGTCTGCACCCTTGCTAATTGTCAATCATAGATCTTGGAATTGGCAGGTCAGACTTTTTATAAAATCAATTGCAATCAGTGCATCGCAAATTAGGTTGGACATGAAGGGCCCTATTTAAACAATCTATAGGTTGTATATGGTCTAAAAGGCATTTAGGGTGTGTCCAATTCCACTTTTGCTACTTAATTATTATCTGGGCGCAAAGTAAGTCGCAAGTGTAAAAGGGCTGGAAAAAATTCAGATGCGCCTGGTGCATTCTTTTTTTTTTATGTTGCTTTTAAAAGGCTAAACTGCAAAAAAATGCAAAGTATATCATTACATAAAAACATGTTGTGAATTTTGGAAAGGATTATATTCATCTTTTTTCTATGACTTTTGACTTTTAGGACTTATTGGAAAATGTTTGGATCACAGGACAGAAGCAATCCTCCTCAGCCACCACTGGAATCTAATTCTACACATAGTAATACTAATAGAATTTGTGTAGCCTAATCGTTATCTTCAACTGCAGAAATACTGACTTTAAACAATAAATAGACATGCAAAAACCCCAAAAAGCTGCGCAGCATTCAAATGTTGATTTTAGAATTTAAACAGCATAATGGTCGAAGCTTCAAACTATTCGATACAGCTCTCTAATTGTCTTAAGTTGATTAGTTTTATATTATTTTTAGTGATAAGGTGGGCGATTTGTTTACTATTCGTTGCTGTCCATTGACGGGGGTTTCTGAATCCAGAGGCTGCAATACACACAGGCTTGCATCCAGGCACTGCCGGGCTAGAGGTGCGTAATGTGTGGAGACTTCAGCCCCAAAACACTGCTGTCTACTGAAGGGCCCACAGTACAATGAAATAGATCACTTCTACACTCGCACACACAGAGGGTTGAGGAGAGGAGACCACTGTCCACACGGGGCGGAAAACAGTGGACTCATCGTGACACATTTTGGTCGAAAAAACATATCATGGGGAAGACACGGATTGTGGTACAGAGGATTTTTTTTTTTTTTTACTTGAATAAAAATATTTCCACCATCAATTGGTCCATAAATATTCACCAGAATGCAGGAAATGAAATTCCGTTGGACCCGCATCCGTAAACGCATAATACACTCTTCAAATACCTATACCAAGGGCCGTTTTTCACTCGACCAGGCTTTTGTTAGTCAATGGCTCAAGTGCATACGGGTTTCAAGTTGGTGCAGATTGGGTTTATTCACCGGTTTATTCACCGACTTTAAGAGGGATCTGACTGGGCTTTAAGTGGGACCCAAATAGGCTACATTATGGGTTTCGGTGAATAAACCCAGTCCGCACCAACTTGAAACAAACACATGTTTGTATGGGCAAACACAGGTGAGGCCACCGTGGAAACTGCGGACAAACCCACTTGGGACCCTTATCTGCAGCCCAAATTTAAACCTTATGGGCCCCACATGGACATGCTGGCTGGGCCCCAATTTCAAGTATATAGACTAATAGTAGCGACAAGTGTTAGACATATTGTACTGTGTATCACAGTACATAGTAGCATATACTGTATATCACATTTGTTTAGATGTACTATATTTAGCCCTGTTTGCTGCATATTCTTTACTCTAGATATAATACAGTGCACACATTCATCAATTTGTCAATTATAATATTATTTATTTATTCATCAGTTTTCAAAGGAGGATTTTTTCATTTAACGTTAATATCTACACCTATAAATGCTAGCCTTGAGAACAGCCTGGCTGAAAAGCAGACTATTTAAAGACTGTTTACTCAAGAATGGGTTGTTGACGCTGCCAAAACCCAAACAGATGTTTCAAATGTCCTAATTTAATCACAGCATTATCTAAGTATGTGCCAGCTATATGTGCAAAGCAGTATTTGTTTTGTTTTGTACACTAGGAGCTAGAACTGCTATCAATTCAGAAACATTTTGATCTTCTCCCAAGACTCTGTAGCGATTTTTTTCAGCTTTTAATTGCTTTAGATTAACCCACTTTGGCACAGAATTCCTGAAATGCCGGGGGTTTCCGGGGTTGTAGTATATTGCAACAGACATACTGCCTCGAAAAACAGTTGGGGGGGAAAAAAACTAAAAACACCATCGCCTCACAGAGAATTCAAAACAAATCCTTTTTCTAAAATGCTTGTTCCAAAAAATAAACAAACCAGTAAATGCCAGGAACAGACGGCGACATCCAAAACCCCTAACCACAACTGTAACCAATGGTTGTCATGTACTGTATGTGTCTAGAGCCAATGAAATTCAGGACCATGGACAGTGCTCTTTTGCTTTCAAGCGTTCCAAAGCCTCTGTGCAGTTGGAGTACCATTGCATCATGGGCAGAGCGAAAGATGGTAGGCCCAGTGAGGCTGAAATAGACAGGCTGCTGTCGTCAGTGGTCGAGTTGAATGTTTGAAATACTACATTTATAAAGTGTTAATGTTACACCATGTCTGATATGAAACATATTGTTCTTTTGGCAAGAACATATACAGTAACAAGTGCATATGCACCAGCAAACAAACCCAAGATGTTTCCATACTAGATTTAAACAAACAGGATGAGCTCTCTGCATGAATGCTGGAGCCTCCCGATGATTGAGGCCCTTACAGTTACTTTCATAACGCTTGGGTAATATTATAATTAAAGTGGGGACATTGGGAATTTTTCTCAGGGTCCTGGCAGGTTACACCTCTCTCGGGTGTATGTCACAATTTAGTTATTGAGCCTGGGAAGGCATTTACATACAGGAATGTACAGATATTCCCTTATTAATAATTATTAATAAGGGAATACATGTATGCAGTGTAGACAATTCAAGTAGACATTGCAAATAATACTTGCTCCTGAATTGTGATTACAATCCACCACTTTATTATATTAACATTATAATACATTAATATGAAAACATGCATATATATATATATATATATATATATATATATATATATATATATATATATATATATTTTACTTTATATACTTTACTCATTCAGTTGTACATGTCCAAGACAAGAAATATGTTTGTTCGAGTGCCTGTACAAAAACCTTAGCCTTTGTAGTTTTTAGACCCCCCACCCTATCGTCACCTTTGGATGTGTGATATTGCGTGGTGGTTGCTGGAGAAACCAGTGACTCACATCAGCCATTAGAACTGATAATTAGCCCTTTTGGGTCCAAGAGCTGCCACCTTTTTTCACACATTGCTTAATGAGAATCCTGCATTTGAGCAAAACACATCAGATCGCATGCAGGGTTTTCATATTCTTATCTTAAAGGTGCAATATATACGTGATTCAGAGCATTAATATAGAAGCAAACAGCTATAGATAGTGTGTGTGTGTGTGTGTGTGTGTGTGTGTGTGTGTGTGTGTGTGTGTGTGTTGTAATCAGAGCTTCTCTTTCCAGACAAAGCAGACAAACACTGTTAGCTCCGTCAGCACTTACCACAGTCTGTACTGTAAGAGCCGGTAACACCGTTAGCTGCCATGTGTAGAGGCAATAGAACTGCTCCCAATCTCATATTTAGTTCCTTTAACTCTTTAACACTTTTTTTCTGTATAGAGGGGCTTGGAGGAGTGTGCCACATCATATTTAGCAAACACTCCTAACTTCAGATAAGCATGTAAATGACCAGCATAAACATGATGAATGCCACCTGAGCGCAAATGAGCGTGCGTTCATGAGAATTGCACATAATTAATGGCCCAATAATGCCATAGAAGGCAGCGCGTTCTGCCCCATATGTCCAATATTATAGTCCTGCTTTCGGAGATCCATAAAGGAAAGTCTATAATTTGTAACGGCTTCAGCAGCGGAATTAAGGGACCCGCTAAAGGAATGCTTAAAAATAATGAGTGCTGTTAATGCCGTGTCACCTGAGGGTCGCATCGTCACTGAAATAAAAAAAAGAAAATAATTTTATATGAAAAACGCCTCGCCACAGCAAGGCAATCGATGACTGCAACAGCATGGGGTAACATATTGTATGACGCTCACATAGATATTGTACTGTTATCCAATAGCATCAATAGCCAGTTGAAATGAATGTTGCTAGCGTTAGGTTTTACAAATACATGTAGAATTATATCAGTCTGCCATTTTTATTTCAGAGTCGAACAGGGTAATGTCAATATGATAATAGAGTGTGTTATTCATGAAGTTTAAAAAAATTGCTTAAAAGTAATGAAATATACAATCCATTAGGTAAAAACTTGAATAACAGCAGGCTAATTGCACATGACTCCCACGAAAGGTCTGACTCACTAGTAAATTGTGCTCGTACCAAAGAGAAAATTCAAAATATGAGGAAATTGAGTTCTCCGAAATCATCACTTGCCACTTAAACAATAATCTGTTAGTACGAGTGGTTCTTGCATGTGGTTCACTGCAAGTGTTATGAAACACTGATTATTTTGTGTTAACCAGCAATCACGACTGCCTGTAAAGCTGTAAATTCATCCTTTTATATACATTCACACTATTAAAATGCGTTGTTTATCAAAGATTGGATGAGTGCTGTCCCCCCGTGGGCCACTCGTTCATCTCCATTTCTGACTTCTGACACTTAAAGCCAAGTGGATTCTGAGAGTGGGAAAGTTGGAAGAGTGAGTCACTGTGAGTCTTAATTAACCTGCTTCTTTGTTAAGCAGGGCCCACGCTTTGTGAACTTTAGGCATCCCTTTGAGCTGGGATTAGCCCAATTTAGCCCAAAACTGCTGTTTGAACTCAGCAGAGGTGTATTGCAGTCGAGGCCGGAGGCAAAATATGCAATTGTTCTCCAACACGCTGACACATTTTAGTCTCTTACCTGTCCTCAAGACCGGTGAAACCTAGAAATCATCCAAAAATATGTCATCTGCATTTTGGTGAATCGCTGGGAAAGCAAGTAGCACAGCTGATTTATTTTCCTGATGTTTTCTTATCTCGGTTTTCAATCTGCCTTCCAGTATTTTTCAAACAGGCACAACACAGAGATATATACAGACACACACACAAACACACACGGCTGTTTGTGCACCACATATTTGCCCTGGCTGATTACCCAGAGAAGGAAGGCTGGAGGGAAAGTAGGGTAAAAAGCATTTTAGATGCTGGAATAATTTACCCAGCCAGTACTGCATGTTATGCTTACTGTTTTTTTTTTGGTGTAGAAGTGTGATTCTATACATTGTGTTGTACACTGCATTGCATTGGAAGTACATTATACTGCTTAGTCACCAATACTGCTTCCATTTCACATCTTATCAGCACTATTTCCAAATGTTTGCCCAAATTGTAGTATGTTTGTTGGGATGCCAAACCTACTTGAATGAACAGTGACCTTTGTTCAAATCCTATCATACCTAGAATCAATAGAATAAATCATAGAATCAATCATAGAATCATAAAATTGAATAATTGCAAGTACTGCTTGTACCGTCATGTGTTTTTTTTAATTAACATATAGATATACACAAACACAAAACATTGATTAAATCTGCTAATGACTCATAACTGTCATTATGGGATATTGTCTATTCCTTAAGTTTTTAGACACACATGTCATTTAATTAATTTGAAAATATCTTACATTTTAATTATTGTATAAAGAAGTCTATATGCTAGGAGCTATCATTTCTTTTAAAACATCAACCCAAAAGATTGTTGAGAGGAAAAAAAAAGAAAAGAGATTATTTTCGGCTTTGATAAGGGGAGGTTTCTGACATGGAAACAAACACAGAGAGGCTGTTTTAAGAGCAGAAGCCAGTAATGAATGGATGGTACTTTGATCCATACTTGATGGAGCCAAGGCATTGCTGGATCAAACATAGTCATACAGATGACAGGATTAGATTCTCAGGAGGACTCTTTCATAGGTGTGAGTACTTTTTAATTGGAAATCTGGCACTATAGGAGAAAGCACATAACTCGAGGGTACAAAATAAGAAGTGGACGTGTTCATCCTGATGCTTCACGCAGCTCCCCCACCCCCAGCTATGGTAAATACTGCTAGCTCCATAGTTTGGCCAGATCATACTGTCACCATTTAGGTGACTGACACATGAAATGTGGACACCAATGCACAACAGAGTGGTCCAAGGGCAGTTTAAATAGACTTGGTGGATAGGCACCGTATCAACAACTGCAAGTCAGACAAGTCGCCTAACAAGAGAAATGGCTGTGCTGAGCGGTAACGTATCCTGGCAGTTAGCAGCCCTCCACAAATACAGGGACTAATTGAGGATGAGGAGCTGCTCGGTAGACAGATGATAGGGTCAGGTTATCTACAGTGCAGGGGAACTGTGTGCAAGGGAGGACTGACAGGAAAAGGAAAAATCTGGAGTTCACTGAGACAAGAATGAGACAGTCTGAGGCTTTGTCTGAATGTGAACCTGAAAGGAAACAGAGAAGGATGATGCAGTGAGTACCAGGACTCTGTGTGTGCGTGTGCGTGTGCGTGTGCGTGTACGTGTGTGTGTGCGTGTGTGTGTGCTGAGATTGCTGTCGGCATTCAAAATAAGATCAAAGCAAAACAAGTGTTTGTGAATGGAGAAATTGGACTGGGAGGAAAATATATACAGTATATATATATATGTGTATTGAGTTTCTGGTGAAGGACTACCGGTCATATAGGAGAGGAGTTAAGTGCAAAGTAGAACATTTGTCTTAACAAGACCTTGGTGCTTAGATTTTCCGTACAACAATACGCTGAGTGTAATCCACAAATTGTCTGTGAGAAAACAGAAAACACCAACAGCCTTGCATTACACTGTTGAATAACATCCCCACTTCTTTTTTCCCCCCCATAAGAAAATAAAGCCAAAGACTCCAGAGAATTTTCATTATTTTCTGCTGAAGCGTCGCCTTTAAATACTGTGTGCTTCTAATTTCATTTTGTTTAGGATGGCTGAACAGGAACACTGAACTGGCAACCTCCCCTTGAGACAATAATTAAGCGAAAGCATAATAAAATAGTCTCTATAAACCCACAAATGATGTGCATGCAACTCTACACAAAGCAATATTCTCACAAACTTGCTCACTAAATTAATTAATTAATTTGAAGAGTTGTATAGAAAAACATGTCCATATTATAAACAACAACCCGCCTGTCCTCCTAATGATGTTGCTCATCAAGTAACTGCTACTATTTTTGGCATTATAGGCAGAATGCAACCATTCCATATTAGCAGACCTTCATCAAACACCAAGGGAATATTCACTAGAAAACAATGGTCACGTATAAGCAAGGCTTTTAAAAGGATGAATCTATCCTTTAGTCAGCTACCTCAAGTTTCTCTGAACTTTAAAGGGAACGCATACCACATTAAACTCCTTTTGTGAGTAGATAGCATGTCATTTCTATTAAATTCTAGAGGTCGCTGGATCCTGAGATGGAAGAGGGACATCAGTTGACATGCAGCTAGTTGGCTCGATAACTGTTTGAACGTTGTGGTGGTCTGTCACTATGAGCTAATCCACCAGAGAGAAACCCTGAGGATGTATTGAGTAATAGACTAATCTCAAGTAAAAAACATGTCAGTGTTAGCCTGAAGCTGTCACCTGGCCGGACATCCATCTGAGTCACGTTTAGATGATTTTTGTGATTTAAAGTTACAAGATCAATAGCAAGAGAAATCGTTGTGCCAGTGGTCTGTAGATTAGGCTTCAGGTTAGTAGCCCAGATGTTTTCTGATGCATCATTTCATCTCCTAGTTGGGAAGCCACGCTAATTTACTTGCAGTAATCTACAACAAAATGTATTTAGCATGTCAAATACATTTGCGATATTCATTTCTCACAGGGTCTGTCCCGGGCCTGCCCGTTGGAACTGTTGCCATAGCTCCAGCAGCCAAGCTCTGCCAAGCAGCTGCATTACAGACAGGCGGGCATCTTTTTAGACATTTAGCTCGTAGCTAGCCAACAAAACAGGCCAAAAAAAAAACAGCACTACAAACAAATCTCCTCCACAACCTAGATGTATTCATGTTTTGCACACACACACACACACACACACACACACACACACACACACACACACACACACACACACACACACACACACACACACACACACACACACAACCTCTGAAAAAAACTGTACTTCACCATTAATGAAGAAAAAAGACTAAGTGTGCATTCAGATTGTAGAAGCCTGGGAAAGACTGTGTACAATATCAAATGATTTCTTTCTTTGGTTCTGCATAATGTACGCACAAGTCAACACTACAACAGACATGAAAGGGCCGAGGTCTAAGCCAATGACTAAAATTAAAATTAATACAGCCACAACAAGCTGATCTTCCATGAATATTACTTTAATTCTACTGCTCTAGTAATTCCTCTGCATAAATCTAGCGGGCTAGAGCCGAAAATCCTTAAACTCCACCCCTTCATATCTCCTTTGGTGTGTCTGCTCATTGCTATTAAAAACTGTACTAGGCAGGTGGAGATTGAGGCCAAAAATATTCACATAACATCCCCAGACATCCTTTGAAGTATCTTGCCTGGGTAGAGAGGGTGTGCGTTACCTTGAGTTACAGTAGACGGAGACGGATGTCAGCTGTGTGATCTGGCTCTGCACAATATAAACGATGGCACAGCTCAATAATCAAGGCTTATGCGGAAACGCCGGGTGCACATCTTCCTGCTATACTGAGCACATTCACAATTCTCGATATCGGGATACATCCTAATTATTCGGAGGCCAATCAGCTGTCCCAACAGAGTTCCTTTAAGTTCTTGTGGCAGGAACAAGTTCAATCCTATTGGATGCATGTGATTCTCATTAGCATGCAGATTTCTGGTTTTACAGCAGCAGGCGAGTTGGAGTGCCAGACTCATTGGTGGGTTCCAGGTAGTTGAGGAGAGAAGATTAAAAATGTACTTCACTCAAAGTCAGAATCCATGTATCCTGATGATGAAGTTTGACACACTTGGGTACACATATTCACCGCCACACGTGTTTGTCAGGCAGGAGGATGCTTATTATCCGGCTTTAAAGTATAAATTGGGTTTCAAATTTAAAAAAAACTAAATTGTCAATGACTGAGATATTGAAATTACAGTAAGATTAACATTATAATTATATATAATTTATTGCCAAAATATTCTGCACTGGAATGCCTGTATATACGGTATGCTGCATATAGCCACCTATTCATTTTGTATTGTTTAATGTAATTATTTTAATATACATGACCTCACTCCATGTTACTAAGAATCACTTTAACTCTCTTTAGGCACAAAGGGCTTTCAGGAGCGTTTGTGTATAGGGATGTGTGACAGGATTACCAGACATCAACGTCAGTAGCACAGTAGTAGACTAGTACTTGTAGTAGTACAAAATGCAGTATATAGGCAGTTTTATTTTTTCCCTCATCTTGTCTTTTATTTGATTTTGTTTTAAGAAATTTCAATCAATTTAAACTAAAGTACCTATTATAACCATTTGTATGGTCCCAACAAATTGGAGGTGAGATATTATTGTCACACAGTTGCACTTGCTGACAAAGCAGATGCTGTATAGAGATCCCCCTTGCCATCTAGGTAACAGAGGAGCTATTGATTCAGAACGCTCCCAATAAAGAAAGCCTCTAACTGGAGGGTTGATCAACATGGTGAGGGCAAGAGAGACAGCAGAGAGGCAAATTACTTCAATTAACAGGCTTGCCCTAATGAGAGAACCATCCTCTGAACTAGGACATTAGGATTGATTCCATTCCATTGCACCTCACTCTAGATTGATTGATTAGATTTGGCCCTCTGAGATTGGCCACCCCGGCCACAGTGCGGCAGGACTGATGGGTGTAGATAACGGGCCGAGACCACGCACAGGAGGGAGGAGTATACCTCTCAGCCTGTAAGGCATAATTAACGTAGACGTCCGTCGCTATCTTCTCGCTCGGTTCATTGCTGAAATCTGGAACTTTTCCACACATTGTTCCCCGCAGTGGCAAGTCGTGATTTTCCGTGTTATTCTTTACTAAACAGAACAAGACTGATGCCACCGAAGTGTGATGCCACTCGGCTTATGTTTCCGTTTTCGGTGCATACAAAATGAGAACGTGTTACTTCCAGTTCGCCTGTTGTTGTGAACAGAGTTCCTTTGCATTGTACGCCAGAAGTGGCACGATGATGGCAGCAGGGTGATTAACACTTTCAACAGCAGGATATAGAGGGTGCCTCCACTCGAGCGTTTTTAGCTTTTCATTACGCTTGCTTGTTAGTTTAGCTTTCATAAAGTCAGGAGTAACTGCAACTCAAAGTTTCAGTGTCGATCTGTGATCAGCTGTTGTCGGGCGAGAAGCTAGAACTGTTAGTTTTTACTGGCGGCTAGTAGATTGTCAACATTCACATTAATTAAGAAGATCTAAATAATAATTGATTTCCACAACCTAAAAATGTGGTGAGTTGCAGAAGATGTGACAGGATAGTATTCTGACTTTTGCACCAAGTTTTTCACAAAATACTTGATCCAAATAATGGAAGTCCTGATTCTAAACTTGGTTTATTAATTAACGTACCCATATTGAATAAATCAGCTCCATTATTTTCTCCAGAGAAACAGTCAGCACTCTGTAACTGCGAGTGAACAGAGTTTCTGTTCAGTTTAACACAGTGATTCTTTTTTTTTCCTCGCTCACAAACAAATCTTCGGCTGAGCGGTTGCAGAGCGCTCATTAGGCAACAAACCAAAGCAATGGTCAGCGGTGGCTCTAAATGAGAAACCTCCCAACGTCACCTGCCTGTTTTCTTTTTTTTACCATCGGTCTCTGCTCATCAAAAATAACAAGGAGAGATAAAAGGATTCGTTAGTGTTGGAGCTTAGCGTATCTGTGTATTTGGCCGGCTTCGGGATGCAACCCGAAACCAAGGTAATTGCCCCATTTGTGTGTTTTGTCCAATGACACTTTCAGCTCAAAGCATATTCCTGGTCACCATGGTAGATTGGATTTGCCCCAACACCACCCCAGACACGATTTTCAGTTAATGGCACTCTTCATGAGTACCGTTTCTTCATGTCAGCTTTGATGCAGTGATTATGCATTAAACATGTTTTTAATAATGTAACAATGTATTGATTTAAGGGCAAAGGACCCATAACGCAAGTATTCCTGATGAATGGCAACTGTGATTGAACTTTCCGTGCAGCTCGCCCCTCACTGCCAGCCCTCTTGATGTCATCAAAATGCCCGGCAATGCTGACTTGCTCTTTGATGGAGAGGGAAAATAATTAAAGTGACGCTCGTGATCTATATACATATTAAAAAGTGATGGTCTTTCCCTATTGATCAAGTCTGATGAAATGTCTGATGAAAAGCCAGCGGTTCACACTGATCTGTTCTCTTTTTTTTCCTCAGGCGCATATGCTTTCTGCGAGTGGCATATGGTCAGATTCCATCTTTTATGTACAAAATAAAGTAAAATAAAATGAGTAACTCTTTTAGGTAAAGCTGTGTGGAGGCTCAGCTGCCTGATGGCATTGCCTTTAGCTGAGATATTATATCACCACACAACCCAGCCTCCTTACCTTCTGCCAGGCAGATTAGTGCTTTTATCAATAAGCAGCTTAGCACCAAAGTGTCCCTCAATAATATGCCATGCTATTTTTTTCTCCCGCTGCTTTGACTCCGGGGTTTCTCTTTTTGTGTCTTTTGCTCTTGCACATTTCTCACAACCTCATATTTCCCTGTTTTAACCCCCCTCCCCAAAAATTAAAAAAAAAAAAAAACTCTCCACTTTCTTTAAGTCTGGGTATTAACCTCTGACTTGGAGAGACAGAGATACATTATGTATTCTTCACTTCAGGTCACATTAGGAACCTAGACGGGGCCCAGGAGGGCCAGAGTGCAGCATCCCCATCAGACATACTACCCCATTAGAAGCCTGCAGTGCACCATAAAACCCATTAAGGTCCATTAGGGTAGTGCTCTGGCCCACAGACACCTTTAAGGCCAGTCAGCCACAAAGGTGCACAGTTACAGATGGTGTAAAACTTATTTGATTTGTCATTCAGAGCCATGTGTCACGTATTGTTCCATTAAAAAAAAAAAGGTATTGGTGTCGGGCCTTTTATGCGACATAGTTAAATAGCTTTAGACATGTAATTGCAATTGCCATCTGTCAGTGTTAATCATCCTCAAATTTGGTGACAGACATTTCACCTATACAGTTATCGCCTCATTATTCAAGGAGGCAAACTAGCCCATAATGCAAATGACCACAAGAAATATGAATTGGCGTAAGCGTTATTGAGCTAAAACAGATCCCAGCTGAGATTTTGCTCAGTCTTTTATAGCCTGCCTGAACACGCTCTTCAGCAAATAGCGGCTCTTTCACCCTCCTTCGATTGGAACAATTGCATACAGCCGAGAGGATTCGGCATACTGCCTCATGTGATCAGAGCGCTGCTTATTACGTTTGATGAGCCTGACCCAAATCTTCCAGTGGCAGACACATTTTTCACAGCGAGTTTTAAATTCTAAATCCAAGATCAAGTCAAAGGTGAATCCCTGACTTGGCCATAAATTGCCATTTCTGGGGCATTTCTTGTGGGGCGGTTAGATCCCCTCAAACCATTTGGTATTTCGGGACATTTTCACGGCGTTTAATAAACATCGTCGACAGCTACAAATGTGTACTTCAGGTTTTAAAGCAATCCGAAGTGTCACAACCACACACTCCCGTCAAGCCAAAAGTTTGCCACACACAGTTTTGGAAGCACTGCCTTAATGAATGTTTTTTAATTAGCCTTGGGACAATATTTCTTCTTGTGACAAACTGTTGTGGGATTATGATTAATGTCCTGTGTTACATGTTTTCTTTTTTTTATTAGCAGCAAGTATATTAATTTTTTTCTAAAGCTTCACTTACAAGTGCATGTATTTTCTTTTTTTTTTATATATTGCTTTAACTAACAATGATGGTTGAACACATGAAAATGAAACGCATTTCTTGAATTGTATTTATTACACATTATACAAGACGTTACCTCTGATTATTGTACATGGTGCGTGTCATGCACTTCTATGGCTTTAGTTTTCAATGGCACGGCAGCAGCTCAGAATATTCTTTTTACAGGATTATGCTATTGTGTGACGTAAAGTTTGCCCCCAAAAGGTTACATGGCAAAACAATTCCATTCATAACCGTGTATAATTAATACAATACAATATAAATCCTATATTCTGATATTCATATGAACGTCATCGTTTCTTTGAAAATAAAAACTGAATTTTCTGAGAAAAGAAGCCACAACACGCTACCTGAAGTGTTCCTGGGTGTTAATTCATCTTTTCACAACACACGTGTTTATGTTCTTTGAGTTTCGCATTATTTTATCATCACCTCCTTTTCACACCTATAATTGTCTCTTGCAGTGCCATTTGTCTCTTGCAGTGTCATTTGCAGACATAAATTCCCTGTGCATTTAAATTGGTATGAATCTGCAATATTGTGTTTTCACAAAGTTATTTAACAGTATATCTTGTGACGTGTAAAAAAGACTTAAACAGAGGAATGATGGGGTCTGGCTTGGCAATCAAAGTAAGAAGTAAGAATAATGAGGATGGCTCTGTGAAAAGAGTGTTGACAAGTTTGACTTCATACCAGCGTCTTATTAAAAAAGATGAGCACTTAGTGTCATGAAAAAGATTTTGAAATGCATTGTAAACTCCTGAAAGCCAAAAGAATGGGGCTAAAACAACAGTAATGTGGCCATGCCATTTTCATTTCTGATTACAGACCTCACTGCTCACAGGAAGAAAAGAACAGTGTCAAACGGTAATAATCTCATTAGGTTTGATGTGTTCAATGTTTTAAATCTGAATCAAAAAGGTCAAAATCTCTCATTTAAAGAAGGATTTTACTTGAAATAGTCAAGATTTCTATTAACGTTTCTTATGTTGTAAGACAATTACAATTATGGTGAATTTTCCTTTAACGGGACATTTTGACACATGCTACACGTCTGACAGCTTTTGAGTCGTAACAACAGCCAGAGGATCCCCTGTGATCATTCTAACATGCTCCAGCTTCTCACCTTTAAAAAGGAATGTGTCACTTCCATGCGTTTAGGAAGCTGCAGGAGGTACTACTGTGGCTTAGCACAATGATTGATCTAACGTGTAGATACAGTAAATGGAAAGTTTATCGAGCAGACTCTATGGAACTATTTATTGATCAAGAACAGCTGCAAAAACCGCATCTATAAAAATCGGATGCATTGCATTGTTGGATGGTAGTGTACAGTATACACCATGGACACCTATATATTCGCGGTATTGATCACACACAGAGTGCAATCACTGAATATTATTGATCGTCTAACTCACGATAACCAAGCAAATGTCTGAAAATAGTCCATATTCCTTTAAATACTTAATATGTTCTGAATGATAACGCCTTAGGCCTTGTTAAATATAGCTTCAGTAGTTCTAATAGTCATTTGGTCTTTTCAAGATTAGTATAGACAGAAATGTTGTTTGGGTGGAAAATATAAGATGAAGACAGATGAATGAATTGCACTATGGAAACATTATGGAGGTAAAAAAAAAGAAAAGTTACAAATAAGGAAACGGAGATGGCAGATAACATGCAGCAGGAAACAAAGGCATGAATAGCCCGGCAGTCTTAAGCCCAACACGGCTGGAAATAGTTGTAGTAAAAGAAAAGATTCCAAAGTAAGAAAGTGTATCCTTACCGTTTTGAAACTGAATTGCTCGTCAGATAACTGCATGAGCAAGCAGAAGCAGCTCACATTTAGGTGCAGTAATTGCCGACTTACCTACACACCACGGACAATTCAGGTTAATTACACCTGGTGAAGGATGCGTAGACACATTACCCACCGGGGACTGAACAATATGAATGCCTACCACACCGTGCTTCCTGAGCCAAAGAAAGTGTTTTTTAACCTCCAACTGAGAGATTTCTTTACTGAGGAAGCACCACCACGGTACTCATTACAGGGCTCAGGTTGGGGTAGACACCCAGCCAATGAAAGTTTGTTGAATTCTGTCTGTGATGCTCCAGGAGTGCTATATCAGCATGCTGCCTCCGCTTCATTGCAGGAGGTACATAGGGAGAAGAAAGAGGGGCCATGGTCAAACTGAGCTGCTCTGTATTCCTACGATATTCAGGCGAAATCAGACATTCATCTTCTATCTAGAATGCAAGCTTTGTAAACGACAATTGCTTGGATATGCCTTATTAATTTAGCTTCTGAAGGAAATGCTAATATCATTCAGACATGCCTTTGGATAGATGGTTTTACTCCAGGCTATAGGTTGCCACTGTTACTGGGACATACATTCGATTAAGCTCAGTGAGCATGCCCACGCAGGCAGACAGAATTGTGTGTGTACGCAGTGCACTGTAGCATGGTTTGCATCCTCATCTCCAGCGATTAGAGGGAGGGCAGGTGCTGGGCGAGGTTGGAGGATAGATGGTGATGGGTGGTTGGCGAAAGAAGAACGGGGAGCTATGGGAGCTGGGTTGTGGGCCAGATCTCGTCCTTGCAGTTATGAAGGAGAAACAAACTGATCTGACAGTGACAAATGAACCATCTCCTCTTCCCCAACTGCCAGTTTTCTTCCTCTCAAACTCCTTTCTCACCCTCAGCCTCATCCCCATTCCCATTACTCCCACCCCCACCAGTGTCTTTTTGAGCGCCCTCAACCCCTATCTTCTTCATTTTCACCCACCAAGCTCTTTTTCAGATTCACTGTCCCCTGTCCTACATTTTCACTTGACTTTCCTCCTCTTCCTCCCACTATTTCCTTCCCCTATTATCTTGGGAAGTGTTGGAGGTTTTGCATCTGAAGAGGTCCTGCTGCATTCAATTATAAGGTCATTGTATTGTTTATTCTGTTCAATAGACTGATTCAAGCACGCAATTATATTACTTCCCTGCTTCTGTGTCATGTCACCGATGCGACTAACATGGCATTTAAATACTATAAATTGCCTCGCATGTTTCAAAATTTTATCGCTTTTGAGTGGAATTGTCATAGCAGGCTGCCATTAAGCAGGAGACACTGAAGTACCACGAAAGACGGAGGCATAGCTCAGCAGTGATTATTGTTGAGGTTTAATGACTGTCTTGCTCCTGTAATAGACCTTCTGGGGTGTTGAAATGAGATGCCAAGCAGAGAAGACAATTAATTGCTTGGCTTCCTTTTGTCCCCGCCCCCATCCTCCTGTGTATTGGACTGAAACCTGATAAGATAAAGGCTTAGGGCCACCCTAATACCTTAAGAGACTTGTGTGACTATCATGCATTTCTTGTGGATGCATTGTGTGACTTAAGTTGCCTTGTGTTGGTATTTGAAGTCTCCTGTCAGGTGTACTTCTCATTGATAGCGAGCATGAAAAAAGAAAAAGAAGAACATTTATTGAATAGCCGTTGTATACTTTCATGTGGAGATGTACTTTACACAATCACGATCTCAAGAAATATTTGTTGTGGGGCTACAGCACCATTCGCTATAACAATATAATATGATATGACCGGCTGAGTTGTGTGTCTTTGCCGCTCAGTGCACCTAAATTCAGTTCTGAATATTAATGTCGGAAGTAGCGCACAAAATTGATATCGGGGTGAATGTATCATGCATGCTCTGTCCTTCCTTGTGCAATCTTTATAAATGTACTTCAGTGACAGGTTATTAATATATGGATAGCCAAATGGAAAGCATAGTACCCCCCTTGGGCCAATCTGTCCACATATTTTACAAATTCCCAAATGCAGTGTCGGCATGCATCACTTCCTTAAGTTTTGTAAAAAAAGAAAAGAAAAAAAAGGCAGTGGAATCTGAGATATTGAGCGTGAAAAACAAAAATCCCTCAAGTGTTGTCCAAATATATATATATATATATATATATATATATTTGGACAGCACTTGAGGGATTTTTGTGTAATTATTATTTCAGTGTAATTATAACACTGTGGCTCACCTCAAATTCTAGTTAAATGTCTTTGTGTTTCAGCAAAGACACATTTTCATAATAATTAGTCTCATACAAAAGCAAAGGCAATTTCATACCAAGGAGTTGCTACAAATGTCACGACCATACACACAGTTAAATGCTGGAGTAAACATATTCCGTGAAAAAAAAAAAGCCACAGTGCAACTCTTGTTTATGAGCATTAAAAATGCATTGGTGTTCTAAATCATTATAATGCAAATTCTGAGTCTGTAAAGCAGCAGTACACTGCGCACATTAGATGAGTGCAAATCCATCAGGCAGAGCTAAAAAATACTGTGTACCGAATGTAATTGGAATAACAAATAGTAGGCTATATTATTCAACATATGGTCAATGCCATACCGATTGGAGTCGAGAGTGAAATAAAAGCAAAATGTGCATGTTTGCCACACCATTTCCTTTGGGCAGGCACAATATGCAGCGCCATTAAGAGAACAGCTCACCACGGGTAATGGAATCTGTGATGAATTATACAACCAGGAATAAGTACTGTCAATCAGTTAGAAGTAAGGATTAATAGCTAACAAGGCTGCCCTCATTGCCGTTATACTATTTCTATATTTTGTTTCTATATTTATATGATATCTGCATATTTTCCTCCAACAACATTAATTTAAAAATCTGATTTCTGTCTCCCCTTCCTCTCTGCTAAGTGTCAGTACAAACAAAGCACTTAGAGCGCGGGACTAAAGCATTGCAGTGTGGAATTTCAGCTCTCAGCGTAATGACTCTCAGAGGCTGAAGCGGCTCATACAGGGAAGGGCTCTTTCTGGTTTGCAGTCATATGAAATGTCATCTGGAATTTGACAAGATATGAAGAAGCAATCCCTTTTGAGAGCTCCACTGAACCGCACATTTTCTTATATTGTTCTCTTGTTATAATCAAGCCCTTACGGGTGACCCGTGTCATTGTGTGATAAAACTAATTATTTGCCAAAGAATTATTGTGGACAGTGTGCTGTCTCGAGGTCATAATAGCTGGTAGCCTTCGTATACTATGAAACAGATTATACTGTGTCACTGGCCAAGAATGTGCACTGTTATAGTGCTTGGCTGTGTGTAGATCACACAGCCAAGCAGTTGTCATGTTTTTATTGATTTTTATCAGCTCTAAATTGCCATTTTAAAAATGTAAAAAAACTGTAAAAACAAACAAACTTCACGTGGCACTTTTTCTCACACATCTGTCCACACATTGACTATTATTCACAGTTATCATGGGTGTGCACACATCTGGCTCATGTTTTTGTCGCAAGTCTTTTTAGAGCACTCCCGTAGGCTCTCACAATGTGAATGTGGCTCCAAAAGCAAGGTTAAAAAAAGCTCTCCAGTATCACAGTTACACTAACTTGAGCTAGATTCTTTATTTTGAATGAGTTTTTACCTTTTCAAAGGAAATATCAGTAGCTTTGACTTGTCCATTCTCTTCCATCCCTGTTGTTACTGCAGGCTGTGGTTCAATCTAATTAGAGTTACCCAACAACTAGAATGGTGAAATGTTCCTTTTCTACCTTTTGAAGTCTTGCTCACATTTGTGCTTTACATTTGAGCAGGAGCTTGAGCCCTGATCACATATTAATATCATATCATTGCTTGCTATTTCTTTAATAAATGCATCCGTAGCATTCTCTTCCTAGTTCACAGAGCAAAGATCAATAGTTTCCAGTGTTCAAACCATTAATGTTTTATTATTTTATTGTATTTGTTTAAATAATGTATTCTTCATGCCCTCACAAACTATCCTGGCCCCTGAGAAGAATACATATACAGCAGGAAATAAGCAAAAAAACAAACACCCCCAAAAAAAAGCAGGCCAGTCGAGGCTTGAGCGTTGCATTACAGCTGTTGAGAGGTTCGGTGGCACAGCTGGATTGGGTTTGCATCTAAAGGCTTCTTTTGCCCAGCACATTGACATTTCCATGGTTGCACAGTTTGAGCTCCAGGGCATTCTACACGAGGACGATGGTCCAGCTTCCACTTTAGTTCAAACAATATGCATCCACTGCAGCTGCAGTCACTGTTGCGTACTGAGCGATACATTTGTGAATACCTCCGTTATAATCAGATAACTGTGCAACTCACATTGTCAAATTGAGATTCTACTGACATTGCAAGCTTATGCTGTCCTTGTGTGTGTGTGTGTGTGTGTGTGTGTGTGTGTGTGTGTGTGTGCGTGTGTGTGCGTGTGTCAAGGATGTGGTTAACACGGGAAGTATACTGGTACTCTTTTAACTTCAGAACGCCTTCAGAATGTATTCAGGCATCTTACGTTTCCCAAAATTCAAGTTAAATGGAGACTCACCAGGAGAAAGAAATTCTACCACAAAACAGCTTGACACATCAGCAGTTTTCTACTTCTTTCGTATGGTGCTGCAAAAAAAATCTCACTTTCACGCCATTCATGATGTGAACTGAACTGAAACCACATGCTACACATGACATATTCACCACATGCGAGGATCAAGTTGTTAATTACGTTAACATTCTGAGTGGTATGTTTAGTACAGGATGAGCCAGCATAAATAGTGCATACTATGTAACCATGAAAATACAAGTTTACTTTTCTTTGTCCTCTCTGGCAGCATGTTTATGGGACTGTCTCACCCGGCATTGTAGAAACTGATCATTTTGCAAAGGCTTACACAGTGGGAGTGAATCCCTTACCATCAAAGTAGCCCCAGAGTCCATTAAGAGGAAAACAGATGGGTGAGATGAAGATAGAAACATAATTGATGGAAATAAATGTGCATAATACTTTTAATCTTGACAGACCAAATATACACAGATATATTCTTAATTGACTTTTGTCCTATCAATGATGCTTCACTGAAAAAGTGCTCCATTGTTCTAGAGCTATTGCACTGGAGCAAGGCCGAGTTACATTTTCATTAGCGCAACCATTAATCACTAGGAAAAGAAACGGGCTTTAGCCTTAACATTTTATTTTCGCTTTGTGGTACGTGTGGCATCAGCATGCAGAGGCTAACGTAGGATGACATGGTCCCTTGTGATGAAGGTGGAAATCTGCAATGCAAATCTATCCACCTTATGTTAACTTATAGGTTCAGGCTTTGCAGGCGGTCGGTCAAAAGGACCACGGGCGTAAGAAAAATAGTCTGGTCATTGGCGCCTGCATCCCCTTTTAAAAGCATTACTGACAGTGGTAATGGAGGGGAGAGTCGGAAGCACCTTTCCTTATTGTTCTCTTATTAAACGTGCAGAGTTCCAAGGGCACACACACACACAGACACACACACACGTCAAATGATGTGTTTTTTTTTAAGTCAAATTCACATTTGTTGACATACTGAATGTTGGCAGTCACCGTTTTTTTTCATGAGTAATGATGCACTCGTTTGTGGGGTGACACCTGGGATGGCAGCTCCGGCACCGCTGCACGAATGCTTGTGTCTGTAGGAAGAGCAAAGCACTGTGGGCGCACGCTCTGGTTAAAGGCGCTGGGTATTTAAAATACCATATAGTATTACCTCAAAATAGCTTATTTATTGTTCTGTTTATTTATAAATGGTGAAGTGGCTGTCAGGTTGTTTCTCTTTTGTTTAAATGCAACCTGAACAATTAACTAATACAATTGTATATGTTCTAAATTTGCTCAAACGAGCAACAAAACCAGCCTTTAAATGTTTGCAAAAACTGATATTTTTTTCAAATAATTGTTTCCAGTTGCAACATTATGAAAGCAAACACAATTATGACCAAACAGGATTCTTTGTTCATGCCTGCTACAGGTCAAATTCTGCAGTCAAATATATTTGATGCTCCATGTGCCCTATATCAACCCCCAAAACAATAACCAGACATATCACTTTGAGACATAGCGTGAACAAAAAGGAGGAAAAAAAAATACATGAAAAACTAAACCCAGGTCTTTGTGTGACCATTCATGTTGAATGCACTCAGACCGAACAGTAGTTCTACTGAGCGCTTGAAGGTATCACCAGTCATCAGGTGCTAAGTTACAGAACCCCACCAGGGGCAGTTTCAATCAGCGCTTTGATGATTCCAAAAAAGCTATTGAAAGGTTCCACTACCTGCAGCAACACAAAGCCAGGTATTGCTGTTCTCCCCGTGCGGCTTGTTGAAGCCAGAAATGCTCGAAACGAAGTATTCTGTTTCTGGGCTCGTGGCGAATACAAATAAATAAATGAAAAACAGATCCATGATTACTCGATTTGTACAGGTGATATACTCGATGTGAAGAATACACACTCACCCCGGCGTATTTGTTATCTGACAGTACGCCGCTTCTTAAATCCTCTCTCAGCTGTGTGCTTCCTTTGACTATTTCCACCTTGTTAACTGGGTAGCAGACCGTCTGCAGAGATGGATAAGGTTGAATACAATATATCAGAAGCGTGAACATTTCAGGGGCTGTTTGAGAAAGCAACGTCAGAAAGAGTTCATGCGTTGAATAGTGTTTCAGTGTGTGCTTGATAAGCATAAGTCTAAAATCAAAGTGCTGCAAGTGGGTGATAAGCCTTACATTTGGCTGTAGCTCCCTATAAAGCCTGTGCCTTTTGATGCTGTGTCCTCCGTGCATTTAACATGTTTGTCATCCTAACCGTGTACATTTCTTTCAGCTCGTGGGTTATTATTGGTCGCAGAGTATCATGACTGTGCTTTGTACTGAGGTGTACAATGTAACGCCCCCTGTGGCGTTACATTGTACACCTCAGTACTACAAGTACCTGGCCAAAGTTTTACCAAGCAGGCCCAACTCTGTGACACCCGCGATGCCTCGGTGACGAGCCACCTCTAATTGAAGAAAGTTTTCCCGATGCGAGCGGTGCCCTTGGCTCAGCATTGCAAACTGGACGTTTTATTCCCTCAAGGGAAAAGCTAAGGTTTTGATAATAACTGTTCCTTTTCCATTCTCCCTGTATTTATATCTGGTTAAGCCAAAATGTCAACTCGCTGCACAGGTGTTCAAGATGTCTGGTTGTGATAATAGGGTCCGGGTTATTTCATTTGGTTCATCGTTTAGATAAAATAACGTTATCAGATGAAAGCATAGTTGAAAGATCAGCGTGTTTTTAATACCGCCAGGGTATGCATTTGATTATAACCATTTGCAATTTGCCCAACTCTGTGAATCTGTGCATGCATCTCTCCAGCTGGGAGCTTGTTTGTGTCTTTCGGCTTGTCTGCCTCACTGTCGGAAACAGTCATTGACTCGGAAACAATTACCCTTATGACTTGAATATAATTCAATTAATTTCCTTCATTTCACAAGTAATAACGCATAACAGGGTTCCTATGAAAGACATAAGGTTTTCACAAGAGAATACCATTGCCGTCGGCTTCTATTTTTCTGCTTTCTTGGAGACGCAGTTCCATGAAAGTCCTTAATCTTCTCCACTCATTTGAGATGATTTATGGGTTTGTAGTGAGGCCTTACTTTGTTTATCAAAATGTCCGGTGAAGAGCGGGATGACAAAATGAGCGCTCTCCGAGTCTTCGCGTGTGTTCGTCCTCTTCCCCTGTCTCCCCCTTTCAAAGTGTTTTTCTGCTGCCATTCACAACCGTGATGATTAAATGGGTGGAGGAAAGAGAATGCGCCTCACACATCCTGTTTAAATTCGACATGTATTTAATAGTACGCCACAACCCCACAGCAGACAACTTGACACCTCTAATCTACATCTGGATGACATTTGCTGTTATGTCAAGATTCCTATACCACCTGAATATTATAATACGAGTCTATATAAAACAATGCTATTCAGGGATTTGTGACAGTATTTGACGAAATGCAAAAAAAAAAAAATCCATCTGCTCCCTCTTCCCCTGAAATCTGCCTTTTCCGCTTATCAAAATGATCCTTTGGTATGTCATTTTCTCCAGGATAAGATCCGAGCCGAGGTGATGATGTCCCCCAGTTTTTTACAGTTTCGCTATCAGGCGTGTCCTTGTTGGAAAGAATCCTGCAGAGGATTCCTAATTGTTCCCCTTCCTTGAGCATTACAGGACTGATTCCACTACTTCCTCGGGGCTAGTCTTTTTCTCTGATAATGAAGGGTCTCTGTAATGTTTTCAGCAGTTAGGTCAAGCTTATACTGCACCCAGCGCTTCAGGAGATGTCGAGATCTCACAGAAACAAATGGATCAAGAAGGAATTACCCAAAAGGTGATTTCCTTTTCTTTTTTCTTTTACTTTTGGCTCTCGGACAGCAATGTGGCAGCGACGCATTGAACATGTTTGACATTTTGAAACACGCCTGATCCAGTCAGGGCTGCTTTGTACGTGACGCTCATTTCTAAATGGCAGTACAGTGCTGCTGCTGCAGCAATGTCTCTCTATAAACTTTGTTTTGAAAGGAGAGGCTTTTAGCTCCAGAGTGATATTTTATCAATACGGTTGTTTCATAAAGACTAATGATAAAATGACAACGATCATCAGTTTTTTGTCTGTTCTGACTCAGTGTCTGAGTGCCGGCTGTATCAATGCTCTTTGTGAGGACAAATATGTATAATCTAACCAAGCTTTTCACTGAGTACCAATTATTGGATATTTGCATTATTGATCAAATCTATTGAAGTGCTTTTTGGATTAAAATCGCCTCTGTTAAATCTATAATTCGAGTCAGTATAATTAGACCTGTTGATGATATTATTCATTTTTAAATGTTTTAATTTTTAAAACAGTTTCTTCAAGGGTACACAGGCTTTATGTTATGTGTGGCAGGAGAGACATTTGTTCATTTGTGATGAAAAATACTTTTTGTAAAGACGGTTGCAATCTAGTTGAAGGCTATGGGGAGGTATAATATACTCAACAATATATTCAGCTTGCTACTAGCTCCCCGCTACTGCTGCTACTGCCCGCGTCCCCTCTGCCCAAGTCAGGTGTCGAGCCGGGCCTGGTCCCACTACCTTCGGTGGTTGTCGGGGAGCTAGCAGTAGTTAGCAGGGAAGTGGCGGAGCGCTAGCAGGAGCCCCAGCTGGGTACAGCGGGGAGCTAACGGGGACACTGACAGAAGGTAGTAGCGGCTCGTAACCCGACTTTTACGGTAGTTAGTTAATATAGGCATTTTTTTTTTCAGCACTGACACACACAAAGTATAACATGTCAATTGCAACAATTAGAACAAATATTTGAGAGACTTGTTTCATATTACCCGTAAACACAATCCATAGACCCATTTAAACGAGGCAATCCATTAACCATAGAGCTAGAAAGTCTCCGCTACCACTGAAACCTCTTAATCAAATGTATTACCTGCACTCTTCAGCAGATCCTTTACAGTTGGGCCATACCATCGCCCCTATAAGTTTGTCTTTCACTACCACAGCACACACATGCTATTCTCCCTTGAACTCATTCCAGTGGGTAGATTCTGTGTAGACACCAGTATTTCTCAAGCCACTCTCGTCACATGATTTAAAGACAGCGCGGGCATTTCTTCTCCAGTATGAATAGAAGGGAAGCCTTCTTGTTTCCAAGTGAGAGGAGTGAATGAGAGCTGAACAGCAGCTTTCAGCACGGCCCTCAATGTGTCAAAGTGTACATAACATATAAATGCAGAGCTACGCGGTTTATGTGCAGTGCACAGAGAGAGAAAAACAGTGGGGCATCGAGGTTTGTGTTTATTTCTTTATTTATGTGTATCTGCAAAAGAAGAAAAAAGTGCAACGATGAGTGGGTTAGGGTGAAGGTGAAGAAATAGTGCAGTTGGATGTAGTTGCTCACCTGGGGATTGGGTCAGGTGCAGAGACAGAGGCCAGGGAGAGGTACTGTATGTGGGATCGCTGAGTAGGAGGATGTGTGAATGTCACTGTATTGTTTAATATGGAGGCCGTTGCTAGGATACGCGGGAAGGCTCTTGGAGCGCGCACACAATTTGTCGACTGGATTTGGCATCAAGAAAATTAGAGCCAATGATTATTGTGTAAGAGAAAACTACCAAGCGTTGGCAATTCTGTGATCGCGAGGCCCGCTTGCAAAATCAGCAGTTTTAGCACCCCAAAAAAAACAAAAACATGTACTGTACATTGTAAAAGCCTTGCAAATGTGACCACCCTTGCACTTTTCACACAGAAAGAAACCCCTTCCAAGTGTTGACTACAACCTTCGGGCCACCAACACTTGTGGATACGAGCCACAGTGTGACTGTAAAAATCCGACTGAACGGGCGTGTGAATTACACAAATATGTAACTTTTCTCGCTCTCTGAAGGAGAAGCGAGTCTGACACAGCAGAACACACTGCAACGTGTCAAAAGAAGAAATCACTACACACAACCTTATCAGCTCTGTGTATGCATAATTTAAAGGAGAGATGTTCAGTAATTGGCAAGGTTTAAATATCTTGAGCTATGGTAATTGAATAGTCTCCCCACTAATGGAAATGTGTCAGACATGCTCTTACACCCAGCAGACCGCAGACATTGAGTGACGGAGCACCAGGGCAAGGGAGTGAGACATGGAAAGAAGCGGAAAGGAAATTCTGTCTTATTATTTGCTTGACTGTAGAAAAGAAGATATCACGATGAGAGAGTGGCTGGGTCATGTTGTTTGGCTGCCATCAAGCTGCATGGAATTATTCCATCTCTTTCTTCTAATATTTATCCTACAATAAACCCACTGTTAGCTCCAGGGCTATCCGAGTCCTGTTGGTTATGTTCTCATCATAACCCTCGTGGCTGTGTAGTTAGGTCTGACTGCAAACTGAGGAAAGCCGCTCTCATTCTTTCCAGTGGGAGTTATCTTTCTCAAATGAAAAAGCCATTTTTTTTTAAGATACTTGGCTAATCTGACAGAGCTGTAGTAGCAACATGTCAATCCATATCTGAAGCTGTGATTTGGGAACTACAACACTGATAATGTGTTTTTTTATTTATTACTGGCAAACAAAGTCAAACGCTTTGACTTGACCCCAGTTTGAGTTCCTCCTTCTCTTCATCCTCAGCAAAATATCATAATTACTACTTAATGTGTTCAAGTCGAGAAACGTATTTTACATCGGTTGTCTGGTGACAGTTTGAAACGGCTATTATCTGCTGCCTCATAGCTACATGCCTACAAACCACCAGCCATCATAATCATTTCTGGTAAAAGAGTTTGCCAGTAACATTGCATTCCAGGGTTCTTTCTTACGGTGTCTATCTCTGTGAGGAGTATTGGCTTTGTACTTATTTATTATAAAACATCGTACTGACCAGTCTATTTTCACCGTGACAGCATAAGAAAAGAGGCACATCATGCATTGTTTTCAGGGTTGCTAGCTCCATCTTCCTGCAAGCCAACAGCTTATCTTGTTCTATTAACAATGCCAGAGAGAGGTATCTGAACGCCTGGCAACTCCATTTCAACTGAGTTTCAAGTCCTCACTCTTTTTCAAGGAAATCATCTTTTTGCTTTTCAAAAAATACAATTATAATGTGAAGCAGGGGTGAACAACCTTGAGGAAGATTCACCATATGTCATGCTCTTGAGTCAAAATAGCAAGACTCGACAATGGCTCCTGAGTATGAGAGAACAGATTAAGCCACTAAATTGGATTAGAATGTAAAGGATGCGCGCCGATCTGCATCTGTTTTCCCGCAGATCAAAGCTACACTGTGGCAGTGAATGGGTTTGCTTGGAGGTTCTCTGCAGTACCCTCAGTACGTTCAATACATCTTGTTCTTTACAAATCAAATTAACACATTGATCGGCCAGGAATCTGTCTAATAACAACACTGAGTCGGCCAGTAGAAAATAGTGTCATCAGTCTTTAGACGGCTGCACCACTTGCTTCTTTTGTCGTTGATGCAAATATGCTTTTGGCCTTAGAAACCCTTTGTGCTCGTAGATTTCACAGGTTGAGTAAAACATGAAATATGTGTATGCCCGTATGCATAACTGTCGATGCAGGTCAAAGTAATCATGGATGTGCACTGCTGTGGATGACAGATTAACTTACTAACAAACACGTTTGACTTGAAAATAGGTTGAGATTCTCTTTATTTGCAACAGAGATATACTCGCAGTTATTTCTGAATATCATAAGTTCCCTGAATATGAACCAAAGACAGAGGAATTCTAGCTTCTAGAGGTCTTTGTTGAACAATTTGTCTTTGGTGGGGTGAAATGCAAAATGTCAGCAAACTCTCCTGTCAGACAGCAGGAGTTTGCTTCAGAATCAATGTGGTGCGAACGGTTCAAACTATTTCTGTTGTGATTGACTGGCATGTCAGCGGCAGAGCAACCATCAACAGCTGCAGAAATAACCCCACATGGGGTTATAGCTGTTTGTTTTATGGTTTGATTTTTGTGGGTCAGGATGCAGAAGGAACATTACATAGAAAGGAATATTTAACAATCTGCCAAAACTGAATATCTGGGGACACTTACTGTTGAAACCAGGACATATTCATCTATTTCAAAGTTTCCTCTGGACACCTACTGTGTCACTGAAACTGGAGACACGGGCTACATTTCAAGTTAACTGTCTACCAGTTCCAACTGTGACACGATGTGGCGTGATGTTCGTCATGTAAGCCAATCAAACGAGTGGGCATTCCCCATTTGATCACCACGACAATGCAGTTTAGACAGTTTTGCAGGAAAATGCCCAGATCCTGCTATAGCCGGGACATAATTGAGCATAGCTGCTTTAGCACCGGCAGATATTCTGTTTCATTCGCTCTTTGAACCTCCGATTGCAACACTCTGCAGAATAATAGGCCCCCTGTTCTTTCTGCCTTAGTCCTCTATGCGAGTAATGAAGCCCTATATGAGCTTGGAAAAGAGGCTAGAATTTGACCGGTGGTGTCTAAATCATTACCACCAACAACAACATAATATATACTACAGTATATCATAGGGTTGCTCTATCGTATTATTCAGACCATTTGTCAGGCATTGGACAAATAATTGTGCTTCACTCTATTAAACTAAGAAATGGGGAAAGTCATTGTAGATGGAGAGCAGGAGAGATGGATTTGATGGGGGTTGGGAATAACAGTCTGACACGAAAGAAATTAATCCTCAATATCCACTGCTCCCAATGCACCTTCACAATTGCAGTCTCGGGCTGTCTAGTCCATTCATGAATCACTGGGCCTAGGAGACACGCAGGAGAAAACCACCAGCTCTCATAAATAAAGCAACCTACTACTGTATAGTGCCAATGAGTCATCCAGGTCTGCTCTCATTCAGTTTGGGTAAAGGGGGAAAGCATGACAAACCACCTCTAACACTCGTGAAAAGCTGCCATGGATGTATTTACTGTAAAACTTGACCTCCCCGCCCCCTGCTGTAATCGGCACATGAGCGGCGGTGGCCACCAGCGCAATGTGAAAACACGCTTTAGATATGAGAGGAGCGCTATGAAGATTAGATCAAGGAGCCACATTTAATTTCCTCTCATTGATCCAGGCTGGTCAGCTGGATTTTGGCTCCACCGATCGATTTGATGGATGATATGAGGTCGCATCAGACGAATACAATTTCTTATTTGAACATACAGTATATATATATATATCTCATAACATTTCTTTCCAACTCACCAGAGACGCTTCACATCAAAATGTCACTAAAATGCCACCAGGGAAATAGAGCTTTTTTCTCCTCATATGCCTCTAATGTCTGAGGGAAGAAAACACAACTGTCTTGGAGTGGTTGTTCATTATCTCCATCAAATAACACGGCTATCAACCCAGGCCTATCTGATCATCCACAGTGTTTGAATCCCAGAGGCAGTAAATAAGTTTAGATTCAAAAGAAAATGTTGCTTCATTGTCTGTGCAGCTGAAGCTTTTTATAAGTAGCAGACATGTCATGTTGTATACCACTGTGGCAGCTTCTGTAATCTAATCAGCAAGATTTCAAAACTCAGATCTAACACTTGACGCCCAACTGTGGACAGGCTTTTTACAGTCTAAAAACAGGTTTCTGAAAAGAATGTTTGACTCTCATTCGGATGTATAAATGGTGAACAAGGCTGCAAAAGCTAATTTTAGTCAATTTAGATCTATTAATCCTATTATGTTAACAGCATTCAATGCCCTTCGTTGCATTTAGTTTAGTGTGCCAGTAAATTGTTCCAAGCGTCTTCTACGATAATCAAGATTCTTAAGACTATCAGTAGTCAGCAGATCTCATACTATAAAGATTTCCGATGGCGAGCCAATAAGACCTCATTATTCCAATATTCTCAAGACATTAAGCACGACACCTTGGTTGACTTTGCAATACTAAACTCACTGTATCCATAAATGTTCGTCTAACTGCTCTGTGTGCTCAGTGACATGGTGAAACCTCTCACGTTTACTGGCTCAGTTACTCTGGCAATTCTCTTTATCCACCAGGTGTATATGTGGAACTCCTTCCTACCAGGGGACGTTTTAAAGCTAGATTGGAACTGTTTCTGAAGCGCCATCAGGCAACTTTCCTTCCAATTTTTTCATTGTTATATATATTTTTTGTTTATGGCTTGTGTTTTGCAGAGTTAGATATGTTTTCTTCGTTGCACTGTATATGCATTTTAATGTAAAAGTACATCTAGGAAGAGTTGCAATCAGTGGCGGCTGGTGACATTTTTTTGTGGGGGGGCGCAGTTGGGCGGCGCGGTTTAAATAGCACTCCACAATGAGAAGAAAAGAGGTTTGGAGTAGAATATTCTAAAAAACAAAGCTTTATTTCAAGAAAACACAGTGCTCAACACTGTCCAATAACAACTATCAACAAACTAACTTTGGGCATGAGAGGTTCAGAGCAGAATGGTTTAAGAAACATTCAATGTGGTGGCCAGAGCAACTTCAGGGAATACATTGACGTAGCATTCAAACTGGGGGCCCTGCAGTAAGGTGGCACTGGTGAGGTGGTCTTTGAAGGCAAAGCGTTCCCTGGTGTGTCCAAGTATGGTGTCAATAACCTACAGATAAATATATAGAGAGAGACAGAGACAGACAGATAAGTTGTGGGGAAATATCTACTACAAACAGGCTTCATACTACAGACAAAAAACTATGTTTTGTGTGTCTTGATGGCTCAGCAACATAGACAAAAGGCCAGGAGCCACCTTGATGGCTGTAGCTATCACACACACACACACACACACACACACACACACACACACACACACACACACACACACACACACACACACACACACACACACACACGTTGGGGGTTGAATTTGTATTTTAGATAAAGTTATAGCCTGATATGACATCCACCCAAATCTAGCAATGTCCAACATGTGTTCTGCTGTGGGAAAGATAAAACATTAAACTCTAACACAGGCATCTGCTGATTTTGACACTCACTTCTGCAGCAATCCTTCAAGCTCATCTTCCTTCACAGCCCGGCGCTTCCTCGGCTGCTCAGAGCCACTGCACACGGAGCCTCCAGCTAGCAGCTCCGGTTAGCATGTAGCTTGGTGCATGTAGCTTCACTGCTTTGCTGCTGGATATTTAAATCCGGACGTTCGGGTCCCAACTCTTTCAGCCTCCTCTTGTCAACATCTGATCGTGGATTGAAAGGTGTTTCGCGTAGAGATACCACAGAGTTTTCAGTCGCCATACTAACATAATCAAAGTCTCTGCTAGCTGTGTTGCTCGCGTAGCTACGTGGGAGCTATATGGGATGTGAGGGAATGATAAAGGTCTCTGATTGGACGAATAGTCTAACCACGTTGCAATAAGAAACGATGTCATTGGCTAGGGCGCAGATTCGTGCGCCCGAAGATTCACGTTTCATCCGCCAATGAGAAGCTGTCCTTGCCGTCACGAGGGTGAAATGTTTGTTAGCTTTCCATAGACACACATTGGGCCGGCGCCCCGAGAGGGGAGGGGCTTTTCTCAGTAATGATGAATGGCGATATATTATATTTAACTTAAGTGGTTGTTGACAGGGGCTTACGGTCTCCCACACACATTTAGCGCGTCAACACGGTATATTTCTTATTTAAATTATTTGATATATAATGTTTTTTGACAGTATATATTATTTTTTTTTCTTCTTCTTTTTTTTATTTTATCGCAAAACTTTAGGAGGGGCGGCGCCCTAGCGCCCTCTATTGACGCACCGCCACTGGTTGCAATGCTACAAATGACTTTTCTATGCTGTCTGTCCCTTTACAAAAAGAATAAAGATGAGATTTCAGCTCACGTATGATGTTTTCCCATCAAATTGTATTACTTAATTTCCCCCTGACAAGCTAATGTGGATCATTATTACATATAACCTCTATAGATGCAACTGTTGGAATGATTTTAATAATATGGCCTGTATTCAGGCCACATCATTTTATTTTTCAAATTCTTAATTATGACATGGATTATTTCCTGCTGTTAGGTCAAAATTGGATCAATTAATGTGTATAGTGAACGGGTAGACAGACAGCTAGGAGCCACAGTCTTTCTTCCATTTAGATTGAGGGAACAATAAAATATTTCTGATCAATGAAACTTTCATGCTGATAAAACACAAACCCACCGTTAAAACACACTACCATGCCCATTTATTATAGTCATTACAGCGTTGAGAGTATTATTTGAAAGAAAACAGAACCACTGAATTAACAACAATACACCTCGAGCCCTCTGGAGGGGTAAATATCTATAAATATAACATATTTTCTTCTGCTAAATTGAAGGTTATTTTTTACGTGCAATACAAAACACAGCTGATCTGCACAGTTGCTTTCTCTTTTGTTACTTAAAAGCCTATTGTGACACAGTGGCCCAATCAAGGTCACAGGTTTCATATGACCTCAGGAATGTCTTGGCTTATTGGTTTCAGCAGTAACAATACTTGCATGGCGAGAGGGGCATGATGCATGCTCCTGCTGCCATTGGACCCCTGTAATCTTGTGGAGTTAATTCCTTTGAGGTCGGACAGAAAATGTCTGGCAGATGGTGATCAGTATTGACATTTAAGGTTGTTGTGGAATCTCACGAGGGAACAAATATGGCGTGCTGGCTTTTAGGAAGCCTATCGATCTGTGTGACGTTCAAGTTTACAACCGGCTCTGCATTGGGTCTTTTCCAACACAAGTCTGAGGGTTAAAATCAAGACCATGTTTTTCATTTAACGGATCAAACGAAAGGTCAAGCAATTCAGTGGATTTCTGGAGTCATAGTTGACTTGCCCCCAGTTGGTCTCACGAACTGCTGCTATTATTTAGAGTCATCGAAGTGTTGCCCTGTATCTGTTAGTAGCAAAGCCTGGTTTGTGACTCTATAGTGTAGAGCCTTTCAACGTGCTGACGGACAGGGTCAAATACCATGATCTGTATTTATCTGCGGGAGGCTGTTCCTGTGCTGTAAATGTGATTTTAAAGCCTCTTCATCCTCTTTTTGAGGATTTGCAGTATAGTGGACCACATGTGAGTCTCTCTGCACTTAAGCTACACTATCAGCAGCCCAGTAAGCTATCCATAACACACACACAACCTCTTTTCATTTAGATTTGTTGTATTTATCGAGGAGTTATACTCATTGGATACCATTCAGAATCATGAGGCAATCTGCTAAGTGCCTTACCGTTACTACTTTAAGCCAATGAAAGTATTGTGGAAAAATAGCAGTGCTGCGTCAGTCTTTGCGGCCCAAGAAACTTATTTGTAAATCACCTGTTCACTGAAAAATAAAGAGATAACATAACAAAAGATACCGCGCCAGTTTACAGATAACAGTATGGCGGGGTTTGTATTGGAATAAGGTACATACTTTGTTTTCAAGGCTTTTAGCCCTGGTATAGTGTTTGTGAAAATAAAACAGTTGGTGCACAGGGAGATGGAAACAGATGGAGATTGGAGGGAACATATGTTTATTCATTTGATGTTGAAAACATCACAAAAACTGACGGTTTGTCGATAATATAAGCGGAGATATATTGGGACTAATACTTCCTTTGTGTTCAAATCAATATCATGCTGAAAGCAGCGTGAAATCAAATGGAGATCTATGCAGGACTTCATTGTAAGGATGCAGGCCTCTCAAGGTAATTACAGAGCACTTTATGCTAAAGTATACTAATGAGTGTCCATTTTATTGGGCCATCATCCAATAGACCACCTGCTCATTGATATTACAGTACGCCAAAAACATGAATAAATAAAACATTTGAATTGTAAAGGTTAGATTTTAATGCATTTGATGGCCTGTCGGTCGTATGCTGATCTGGGACCCCATTTCATTTCCATGAACCGGTGCTACAGAAGCAACCCTCGGATACATGCGGTTATAAATACCTGCTGATGTCAGAATAATATGGAAATCTTCTGAAATAATAGAGTTTGTTGATCGGGGCTCGCGGTTATTATTGTAACATCTCCCAAGCCTCTAAAGCTCCTCGGCAGTGTCATCTTATTGTGGAGATGGCTTTCTAACATGACATTATACACGCTTACAAAAGGAAAGGTAATATGTAAGTGAATCTATTTTGGCAGCATGTTCTGTAACCACCTAAAAAGACTTCATAGGGAATCAAGAAAGTGGGGAAGCTATAGAGGGGGAGGCAGCCAGTGAGGAATCATGGGCTGTCAGAACCGTGTCTGTCTAAGCTTCAGGAATCCAGGAAGCTAATGCTGTTTGATGTATTAACCATGATGGAGGGGGCAGCGTCTGTGTGTTCATGCGCAGTCCTGTAAGGATTTGGGTACATTCTGTCTGCGTGCCCATGTGGGAGTATGCGTGTGTGTGTGTGCGTGTGCGTGTGTGCGTGTGTGCTCATTGACAAGTGGAAAAGGAAGGAGAATTGATGTTGTTTGATGTATTAATCATGCATATGTGGGATTGAGAGGCTCTGTGATGGGTCGCTTGGGCACTGATTTATCTTCAATCAGAGGCTCATTTGGGTCCCTTTGTGTAAATGCTTAACATTGTTTAGCAGAAAAATAAGCAGCCTGCTTATGAAACATTTGCATTTATTTGTGCGTGCGTGCGTGTGTGTGTGTGTGTGTGGTGGGGGCATTTGAGAACGAGAGGAGGGGACTTGGGGGAGGTTTCTCCGATTTTTCTTCTTGTTCATACATAAAGCATATTAGAAGCGTTGTTCTCCATGAACCCATTTCTGATGTGCTGTTCATCAAGTGGCTTTTAGTGGTCAAATACGGAGAGGAAATGTGTCTTCAAGCAGCAGCTCTGCGTATGAGTCAATCAATAATTCAGAGGAAAAAGGTATGACACTGATCTATATGCTATCATGATTTATCAGCCTCGCGTCCACCCTCGTGATATCTCATGGATTCCCGTTGAAGGCGGATGACTAACGGCGTCCATTAAGACGGACCATTTTAAAACGACACAGTTAATTAGTTGTGCTTATTTTGCGCTCCTTCGACCGTCCGTATTCAGGTGCGGTGAAAGTTATTAAGGTGCAGAAAATCATTTGCCTTTTTCCAATTCACTTTGCCCTCCTCAGTTATTGAAATCTTGTCCGAATGGCACTCCTACTGTCTGAAATTTAATCCGTTGCCTTTGGATTACAAATGTACTTTGTTTGACACTTAAATTCACTGCAGAGCTGGAGTTCTGTTGCCAGGCAACTCTGTTAAGGTGCACACAAAGGATCATTATAGATTGCTTGGGTCCACCCGTTAACTTGTACTTCTTTAACATAATATTGCACCGTTCTGTATTCAGATGAGGCTGGTGTCTGTTGTATTTCCCGATGCTTCCAGTATCTCTGACCCTCATGCAATCGCTCTGATATTAAGCTGTCAATTCTCTTTATTTGGCTAAATGGGTCTCCTTACGAAATCATTCCTGCCAGTAAATTCACCAAGTCGGGGCTCAAGATTCTCTGCAGCACTATGAAAGTATCCAGTTGAGTGCCTCTTCTTATGCATCTATCAGACATATGTTTCTAACAGGAGATGACAGCATGGCCCACAGTATTTAAATGGTTCATGGTGCTTGTACTCTGATGGCTACGATATGACATGATGAGCCATAAATATGTCAGATATGACTCAAATGAGCTCTGAAAGGATATGGCAATATTCATTGTAGTATACATTCTAGAAATGCTGCTGTGGGGCTCTGTCTTATGCCCATTGTGGAGCACTCACGCCAAAATCTCATCAGCAGATTAATCAAATCTGTCATCAATATCATACCATATCTGTATCAACTGTGTCTATTCCCCCACAGTATTATTAGAGTTGCCAAGGGACTGTGACAAGCATGTCACATCTGCTCATATGTTTCAAGATTTGGAAATGAGAAATCTCTACGTTGTATTATCATAGTCAAGGCATTTTGTTTGATGTCTTAGTAGGTGTGTTTTTACGAGAGGTGTGAATCCTCCTCATGATTAGATTACTATTCGCCTGTTCAACGTTTTGAGTGCACAATGATTATCATCTCGATGTATCGAATCCTCAATTTTCTATATCGATGAACATGGCTACTTTTGATAAATTATTACAAGCAGCTTCAACCAATTGTTTTTATTAAGAAAGTGCTTTAAAAAATCAGACTGCACCATAATTTACGTTCATATCACTGCAATACACCAATTGCACTATTTTTTTATTTTTTTTTAATCTGCCACAACAATGCGGTGCAGCATGGAGAGAGAGAGAGAGAGAGAGGCAACAATCATAAGAGCCGTTGCATAATTGAATATCGTTCCGTGACCGTGGACACGTGAGAACCGTTTTCGGGGCCAACCACTATCCAGTTGAAAAACCTTGTCATCTCGCCCAAGCCTAATTCCAAGTGTGCTGTGATTTACAAAAATAAGGTTTTCACACAGTGGCGTTTTAAGAAATGGCACAACCTGGATCCCTATGGCATTTCACACTGCATGAATTAGCCTAGCGGCTAGCAGATGTTTCCTTAATCATGGCTCCTCGACTCTTCCTTGGTTCAAGTCCCTGCATCTCTCGACGGAACACCACGGTAGAATTTCAGCCTAAACATAGCAGCCAATACCGGTAGGGAGAGCAACAAGTCCACCGACTGCCGAGTGTTTGATTGCCAGTCTCTCCGCTCTCACAGACACACCCGGTTTGTGCAAAGCCCGCACACACACACACAGATCAAAGGAGAGCCGAAGAGAGAAACAAGAGCGACTGTAAATGACAGCAAAACGCAGTAAATTCTCTCACACTGAGCTGGAATGAAAACCAAACTGCCAGTTATATTCTGTCTCCGCATCGATGCAGAGAAGTCAACGTCCGCATCGCGATGCTCCTCAGGATGGAGACGACGTATTTGAGCTTGGCGATATGTGCTGCAGATGCATGCACGTCTGTATGTTGAAGCCCTATACCGCATTGGCTTCATCAGCAGGGCTTCTACTTCTTTCTTTTTTTTACCGGTTGGAACTTGTAAGTCATCCTTAGTCTGAAGCCTGCAGCAGGATCATTGCTCAGTTGCAGGCTGCCGCTGCAGAAAGGGTGGAAAGCAGGGCGGTGGGATGCAAAAGGGAGAAGCAAGTGGAGGTAGGGCCCGGGGAATGAGAAAGGCAGGAGGATTACATGTGCATGTGAAATGGGCGGTGAGACAGAGTGCAGAGACTTGATACTTGTGTGTTTGCATGATTGAGATGCAATAGGTGGATTACGGAGCTCTCCTCACAAAAAAACATGCTAACTCCTAAAGGCCCCATAACACAGAGCGGAGCACTCAAACAGAGTAATCTCTTCATCTGATGATTTTTGATATGTTGTTTTTCTGCCTGGTTTCACTGCGCCGAGCTCTTCTCAATCCACAGGCCCGCAGAAAGATCAATGTTGAGAACCCGGCTTGGCAGTGACTGGGAGATGAAAAAGGTCACTATGAATCTAATCAAGTGTGATTTTTTTCCGTTCCTTGCTAAGATGGAGGAGCATGAGGGCTCCCCATCCAGTTGCATGGAAAAGGATTACTTTGAGTGCAAGAAGGAGATGCAGACGCACTCCCCCAAAACATCCAGCTCTGGGAACGTATTGCCAATCGGGACATCTCGGATGCAGGGTAACAAATCGAGACAAGCGAGACCATGAGAGAAGCTATTAATAGCATCACATACGTGTGCGTGCTCACTGCATCGCTGCATCGCACACTCTCGTGCACATATTAGAGGGAGGGGGAAAAAAAAGTTTTAAGTATGGTTGAAGGCTTTTTCATCCCTCTCCCCAATCCAATTATGTTCCAGTTCAAACAAATGGAAGTATATGCATGCTTCTCAGCCAGATTCTACAGCAATAGAGATATTAACTCTGAGGATGGGAAGTTTGAGAGGCAATAAGGTACCCAGCAGGGAGTGGATATTGAGGATTAATTTTTCTCATGTCTGATTCTTTACTTCCCCCCATTAGCCCATCTTCTTCTATCTATCTTTCCCTTCTGACATTATTAACTGCTGATATGTCTTTCAGAGAGACAGTTTGGTAGATGCTTATTCTACAGTATACTGCAGGAAATGGGGAAAGGAGATCTAAGGAAAAAAAATGTAAAAAAAAAATTAATTGGCAATCAGCAATCTGCAATCTGCTGTGGGTGTGTGATTCAAGAAGTACTCGAACATTTAAATTGGTACATGACGTAAACCTCGTTCAATTGAGCTTCCCACTCTTTGCTGACATGAGTACACTGACAAAGAGTATACTGGCCCACAGACAGCCATTAAGGTGTGGTGACTCTGCAACTTCTGCTCTGGGCTTCAAAACTGTAAATATTGATTGCTTTCATAGAACTTGAAGCAACTGCTTGCAGGTTAAAACAATGGAAAATGTTTTGTAGACCGCGAATATCGGCCACAATCCACGTCAGACAATGCGATGTGAATGAATATGAGAGAAAAGCCAGACTTTCAGGTAGAAAATGATGTTTAATTCAGAAGCATGCAGCCCAATTAGTCCAAATGAGTGTTTGTTTGACCTCTCCTATTGACTAGAAGCCTTCTTTCTATTAAAGTGTTGCCTTTAAATTCTGATTGCCTTTAATTCAGTTTTGTTTAGTATTGCAGCTGCTGGATATTGAATTGGAAACTTGCCCCAGGGACTGTATTTAGATAGAAAATGTAGTTGCAATTGACCATTGGAGGGCTCAGAACCCATACAGGCCAAACACAGACAGATATCGCAATTTGCCAAGCTGCCAAAGCGTCTGCTCTGCAGCATTATGGAGCATGACCAGATGTGATCTGACAAACTATCGGGCCAATTCCAGACATTTATGTAAAACTTTCTCTTGCTTTTGGCATACAAAATCAGAGACTTCAAACTTCAAGCCCAGATGCTGGCTCAAGTTAGCAGTGTTAGATCATTTAGTTTGACCAAAATATATCTTATTTTTTAACCTGCACTGCAGTAATAGGGGCCAGATTAGGATGAATTACATATCGTAGTCACGGTAAGAGCGTTCTGCTATCATGACCAATTAAATCAGCTCCTTCTAAAATCACTCCCGTTAACAGTGAACTCAACAGTGCAACCAGTGCAGCAGTGACGGATTCTCACCAGAGGAGCTTGTGATGTTTGTGCTTCAGAGGTACAGAGTCACACGGTGCAAATATATCCCACCGAAAATATCCTGCTGAGGTCAGACTGTGTCATGTTTAAAGTTGAAACCCCATTTCTGGAAGTATTAAAATCACTGTCAACATGTTGTTCATGTGTCATTGATGTGAATCCATAGTTATGGTTGGAGACATCGATTCTCACGGCTGCATGATATAAAAACAACTTCTGCTATCTTTGTAGTCTTTCAATGGTGCACGCAGTTTGCAGATTGTTAAGTGAACATGAAGGTCACATCTCGCACATTATGGTGTCTATGTATATGCAATGGAAAAGGCAAACATAGCATGCAAAAAGGAGACTGTTGCCCGTAACCTCCCACACAGAACCACAGCCCAGCTCTCGCCGTAACGCGGACAAAGACGAGCCTGTCTGCGGTAAATAGTACAGGGTTCTAATCATCTGTCTGCTTCCTAGAGTCTTTCCTGCTTCCCTCTTTCACTGCATCGCGCTGGCCCGACTCCAAGGTACAATATAGTCACTCTAATTCACAACAGTCCTCCTCTAAATGCAACTGTTGTTACGGTCGCTGGAAATTAGGCTACAAATATACTTTGGCCTCCAAGGGAGTGCTAATGTCGGGGTCTAAGGAGCAACTAAAATGAACTGAGTTTTATAGAGTTTAATCACTCAAAGAGCGAGCTGATGAAACTTTAAATCTGAATGAGTCGACCTGAATGTGAACCCTTATGCATACATACGTTGGGGAAATAAAGCAATACGCGTCCTTAATACAGTGCTTTATACAGTATATTAGATCATAACACCACAACAGGGGACAGCTGTATAAATGTAAATGTGAGGTCACAATCTCACAACTTATCAATCAGATAATTGTAAAAGCAATATTAGAATCCACCAACATTTAAGCCACAACTTTAAAGCCTGATGGGGAATGGAGGAACATGGTCAAATTGAACAGCCTTTTAGGGTTTAAAACCCAGAGTTGATATTATAAAACTTTTGTTGAGCGTTATTAAAACTTTGTTACATTCAATGGTCAAAAGGTCAGACTCTTAAATGTGGAAAAATCCTCTTTAGTCTTTTCAGACTAGCCCAAAGACTAACCCCCAATTAAGTTCCACCGCCGTCATATTAATCATACTATTTTTGTGGAATTTTCCTCTCCTGCTGTTTTCACTTATTTAGTTGGCTTCCTTCGTCACATCTTAGCATTTGGTCAAATCTTTTCTAACTTTGCCATCTTTTTTCTTCTTCTTTCAGTTTTTTTTCTTATTGCTTTCCATTTTGGCAGAAAATAGCTTCTGTATTTCCTTTCCATCTCGACAGATTGTTCCTCTGACTCCCGTTTCTTCTTTCTTCTGTGTCCTCCGTTCCTCCAACATTCTTCTTGCCTCTCTGTGAGCAGCGCTCGTTACTCTCCACGGTGTCTAGTAGCACATCGCTCACAATCACCCAACTGTGCAAAAGCGTGTTCATTCTAAAACATTTCTTTGGACCGTCTGAGCTCATATTAACATGTATAGTCCCCACAGTTTAACACAATAAGAGTGTCGGTAGAAACCATCTAACCCCTAAACCAATCAAATTTTTAATCCTTTGCCCTTTCCAATTAAGTTCTACCACTGATCCTTTCTCTGGCTTCCCCAAAGCTCCTCCCTCTCCTCCAAATCTCTCATGACACCAAAGCATATTTAATTTGTCTTTCATCTTCTCGCATTATGGCAAAAAAAAGAAAATACCAATTAACCAAAATATATTGCGTATTAGGAATCAACTCGGGCTCACTATGTATATTAACTTTACAACATTAATATCGCACCCACACAAACCTAAATAAATGACTGTTCAGTGATGGATCAATTGAAATTTGACTGCAGTACAAACACATGATAACTTGATGATTAGATGAGTAAAAGCGTTGTTTAATCTATTTATATTCCTAATTTTGCACGCGTTCTATCCACACATTATATAAGCAAACTGTAGTTTAGAAACAGCAGACAAGATTCCATTATGTTTATGTGGTCGAGGGTTTTGTGGTTATGTTCGTGTACACGAGTGCCTTCGCTAACTGATGCCATTAAACAAGTACAGAACATCTGCACATAGTCTGTGCAGTCGGAGGCGCTGAGAGTTCAACAATCCGCTGCACAGACAACTGTCACACACTCGCACTCCTCTGTCGGAATAAAAGATGTCATGGCATTCCCCAAAATTACCAAACGAATGAAGGCGGCGGACACACTTTTGGTTCACACCCAAAGTACCCATCTTTCACAATAACCACATTTTTCCAGAAGAGCTGCACAGTGAGATGAAGATTACTTTTTGGACTTTGATTTGTTTTTGACATTGTGTGTTAGGAGCATTTTTCCGCTTTCATCATGAGTAATTTAGTTCAAAGCAGGTCAGTGTGTGTGTGTGTGTGTGTGTGTGTGTGTGTGTGTGTGTGTGTGTGTGTGTGTGTGTGTGTGTGTGTGTGTGTGTCAGTGGGACAGCCAGGGTCATTGCCGGATAATGCCCCGCAGCCGACGGCAGCAAACCGACCGGAATCAGTTTCATACACTGACTTGAAATGTGTCCTATAGAGAGAGGTGTTCTTTTAATGGGGAAAAAAGGAGACATCATAGCTCATTGTGGGACAGAGGGGCTGACGGAGAGCTTTTTGTCGAAGGGTGATACATTCACACCAGCACTCCCACGTCCTGTCATACGGAATGGCGTGAACAGTCAGATTTGTCATTAGATGTGGCAGCCATATTCACACATGGTGGGTCCTGCTGCAGTAATACTTGGTTTTACTGTGACAACATTATGGTATTTCAAGGCCAGTGCTCCCATTGAAATGAAATCCTGTGTGCAGGAAAGAAAAAAGGAAATACTCCAGAATAGGCGGCGGCGCAGACAGTGAAGAATGCGAATTCAGTCTTGCCTATCAAGACCATTAAGGTCTATCTGATTGTTTTTTAATGCATTCACTCCGGCCTTTTTTTCTCTCCATTTACAGTCGGCGAACAAAGAGACTTCTGGTCTTTATCCACCCCTCAACCCCCACCCCTCCCCTGTCTGATCACTTCATCCTCCACCCAAACCCATGCTGACTCCTCTGCGCGCTCTCCCCCTCCCCGCCTCTCGCTTATGTTCCTCCCTCCCCCTCTCCAGCGTGTCCCCTAGTTTTCTGGTAGCTGTGTCTCTTTGATAATCCAAGACTCTTTGAAGACTCCAATTCCACGCTGCTTGCCTTGGAGCTATTGCACCTACAAAAACAACTGTGTGTGTGTGTGTGTGTGTGTGTGTGTGTGGAGAAAGAGGGAGAGAAGAGAGAGCAGTAGATGGGATGAGAATGGAGGACATAATGGTGGAGAGGAAAATAAAAACAGTTCCATATGCATTTCCTTTGCAACGGTTTCAGTCTTTATGGTTTTATGCTTGCTGCATACACTGAGAGGTGCACTTCTTCATTGTCATATTTGTTGGTGCAGCTCATTTTTTCTCTGCCTTCAGAGGCAGCAGCTCATTGATTCCTGCATACACGCCCAAAATGCCAGAGCCAGGATGTACTCACAGATTGTAACTAAATGGAAAGGCTGCGTCCCACGCTATCAAAGAGTTTGCATGAACATTTTGTATCTAATTTCACAGTTAAAATAACAGAAAATGTTTCTACTATAGGTTTACTTTACTCTGCTCCAGTGGTTCTCAACCTTTTTTCAGTAAAAAAAAAAAGAAGATGTAATACACAGCGCTGTGCCATCAGTGTCTGATTTAATATAGTATACAATTTTATGAACTTACACTTGTATTGTATTGAATATGTAAAAAATAGTTATTTTTAAAGGATTGTTTAATGGATGCTCATTTTAAATATATATATATATATATATATATATATATATATATATATATATATATATATACATACACACACACACACATTTTTTATCTCGCGTACCCTCTTTTGAGAACCACTGCTTTAGTCTACCAGCAGGAACACCTCTTCACCTCTTGTGGAAATCTCAACTTAAAAAAAAAAAGTATTTTACTTCTACTACTTCTGTCAGACGCTGCAGTGAGGTGAAGGAAATTAGTTGGCTCTACTTAAAATGCCACCGTAATCAAAATGAATCATTACTTTTTTTTAAACGTCTCCTCTTCACATCCCCTCCACTTCGTTTTGCTCTCTCCTCCTACCTCTGCGACTCCGTCTATATTTCTCCATTGTTTCAGTCTCAATCTTTAGCCGCTCTTCCTCCGTCTCTGTCTCCAGCCCTACCTTTTTGTCGCTGTCATTCTGCCGCTCTTTGGCAGAGCAGCTTGCCATTGGGATTTAGACGAAATTGAATTGAATTATGAAGGAATTTCTCTGCAGTACGATTGGCATCATTTCCTCCACACAACAGAACATCATTCTCATATCTCTCAATGTGGGGGAATGGAAATAGGCCGTGCACCATTCTTTCTCTCATCCTTTTAAATTGAATTTTTCATATCACAGGGGCACTGAGACATCAGCCGTTTCCTTTAACATGGGCAGAAAACCCATTTCATAATATCTGAGAGACACATAGCTGTGATTCAATAGGAAAAGTCTGGCTTCCAGCTTCAGTACACATACGATATACCTTAGGATTGATAAACAGGGCCACATAGGTTTCCTGCAGCTTGAAAAGTTGAGGGTATTCGAGGAGAATATACTCTCCCTGTTTGGCTTCACAACCGGTTAAAAGCACCCCATTGTAAACTAAATGAAATTCAGCTCCCACTCATAACCTTACAGATTGCTCTCTCTCCATCTGTATGAAATATATAGACATCCCATAACCTCTGAAGTTTTACTAGTTTACTTTTATTACAAGAAAAGATACCGCACTATACTGTAACAGTCTTTGCATATAGCAATGCTTATGTTTAGGTGCTTATTGTCCCCATTCATGTGTCTTCTTCAAAGGTTTGTGATTTCGGCGCTTGTTGTACTTTGCGCCTCCAACCGAAATTCTGAATATTCAGCATAATTGACTGGTTACAGTGAAACCCTTTAAACAATACTTCTGTGTCAAACATTTTAAGAACTGTGACAAATATGTAGGTACCCATTGGCCATTGAAAGTAAGATGGTATTTTCTTTAAAGACAGTGTTGGAGTACTTATGTAAAATGTAAATATGTGATTTTCTCTTCATAGCAATGAAGTATAGCAGGGACACATTTTAAATACTGCAATAAGCACATCTTCTATATTTTTTTCCTTCTCCACACCAATTTAGTGCATGTTTTTATTTGTCTCTGGAATTTGAGAGATAACTGGATTGATTGAAAATCTTTTTTAATGATTAATTCATAAGAAATTATGCAATATTTGACTTTGATCCTGACATGTTTAGCAAGCAGACAAAGTAGCATACATAAATGGAGATTCGATGAAAATGTTATGAATGGAGTATCAAACACTTTGGCTTAAAATTCAGAGGTAATTCATCGAAGATTAAACGCTAGTGCAAGCTTTAAATCTCAAGCTAGATATTAAAGGATGTACTATTATTCAAATCCACATCAAATAGAGGTACTTTTGTAGAATAATCACCAGAGTACTATTTTACTATAATATCAATAGTAGTAATAATATCATCTTTTGAGTTATATAAAATGTGCCTTGGTATTATGTTAATATTCTGTAATATCTCGCTCTGCACTCTATGGATTGTCTAGTCCCACCATATATACCAACCATTAAGCCGCCACTTGTAGTGAAATACAGTACGCCGGGGAATCTTCTCTACAAGGTAGTTAAAGTACAGACAATGCGGTCGCCAGCTTGATCACCAAGTGTTCGCGTACAGATCAGTCAAAACATGAACGCAAACTTAGACGCACGAGACAGAGTTTCAAACACTAAATCTAACTCACCTGCGACTCTGCTGGAAGCCTGCTCAAAATGTGGCAGGGACGATGGAAAAGCTTTTTCCCATCTGCATAAGTACCGGCAGCCCTGTACACTAGCAATCAGTGAGACTTGGCTGGATGACAAGGCGCCTGACGGCGGAGTGGTGTCAGGTAGCTCCGGGGCTTTTACAGTGGACCGGGAACTGGGTGCTATGTGAGAGCACAACGGCACCGGGGTCCGCGGTCCCATCAGGGTTCAGTGGGGCAAATCTGCAACGGCAATATTGATGCTCCACAGCCACCAACATCCTATCCTTGTTGCTCAGTCTCAGCTATTTGCCCCAGGAATCCCTTTTTTATTCCTTCATTCAAGCTGCAGGCAGATGCATTACTTGTTTTTTTTATTTCAAATCCAATCTTTAGGACAGACTGCCCAGACTTTTATTTGCAAGTGATTAGATATAACCATTAACAATAACCCATCTGCATCAGTTGTTGTGGAAACGACATAGGCGTGAGCACATTCACAAACTGGTGCTGTTTTTTTTCCAATACAGACACTAAACAGCAAGCCGCAGGCTGGGTGAATAATGGAGATGCATCCTCTCACTCTTCACACCATAGCAATATCTAGTCTCCGTGCAGAAGTCCTCCATCACAGCAGACAACGTTAGCGACAGGGGTGGTTGATATATGTTTTTTTTTGCAGCAGCAGTCGCAGCCAGCTAACAGGGCTGAGGGCTTTTCTGGACGTGATGTCACTGTTACTGTATGTGTGGAATTGCAGGTGGTGGAAAGGGCCATTTCTAAATGAGAGATCCCACCACCCGTGACTGTGGTTTGGATCCGATTTGAGAAATACAATATTTATTTGGATGTCTCAGTCAAAAGTCTGATACGTGCTCTCAGTCTCAACACAACCTAACATTCCTCAAGTCCTGATCTCATGATTGAGCTCACACGGATCATCATTTACAGTTATCTGACGCTTTCAAGCTTCGTCACATCGTGCTGTGGTATTCCCTTGTTTTAATATCTGATATACAGTTCAGAAGTTGTAAAATTCGCAAAAAACTGGTGGCAATATGCTGGCTTGTACAAATCAGTCAATCAATATATTTTCAAAGCTTTTTAATAAGACGTGTTGTCACCTGAAAATACAGAAGCACCCAGTTGGATGGCAATATTTAGGCCATTACGTGTTGCATTGTCGCATTATCAATACAAATTATATTATATTAATAATGAATATTAGATACAAAGTGCTTTAAATGGTTGAAACTTGAATGAACACACGCACAAAACAATCCCCAAAACTAATGCAAAACAACTAGAAGGCTATTTTTTAAAAGAGATACAAACTTTTTCCCTTTGGTCTGTGAGCCAAACATTTTCAAGGTTTGTGCGGGTGCAAACTGTTCATGAATGTGATTCATACGTGGTACGTCATTCCAAGTCGACGAGCTCAGGTACTGATCCGTGTTTTTAAAATACCACTGTTGTGTAACCGCGAGGTTGCAGTCAGGAAATGCAGGCGCAGGTTGTCATTCAGTTTAGGGAAACAGTGCTCTCTCTTGTCGTGTGCGTTATGTTCAAGACAGTAAAGCAACACGATGGCAGCTCTAAGGTGATGGGGTCGATGGTGTGTACATAAGCGGAAGATCTATGGTTCTGGATAGCTTGAGGCAAAGAAGCGGCCATACAGCAGCTGCCATTCTCGTTTTTACGATATATAATGTAGTTGAAGACAGCTGATTTTCCAATTGTACAAAGGGGAATTGACGCAATTTATAGAACGAAACATTTTACACTCGACCGTGAAATACTGTTCCTCGTCACATCATTCATACGAAATAATGGCATTGTTGTCTAACTGGCAGCTTCTCTCTCTGGCTTTTTTGGCATATCAGCCGTGGATATATTCAACTGTATCCATATGTGGCTTGGAATTATTCTGAGGCAGTAGGTTGTATATAATATTCCTGGCCAGCTGACAGGAAGAAGAAAAAAAGTGTCTCCAAAGGGCTAAAGGAGCTCTAGGTAGGGAGTGGATGATTGCTGTTTATTGCTACTTTGAAATGTGTCCTGGTAGCCTTGTAAAGACAGACTCGTGCTGTATCTTTCCATCTGCGTTGGGATTGTAATATAAGGCATATAAATGAGGCCATTTTAGCCCAATCTAAATGGGGCTATGAATTCAGATGTCATCGTAAATGTCCCCTCCTTCATTCTCAGCCCCATAGCTTCTTACTCCTACCACAATGCCCAAACAATCTCCATCTCCCGCCTCCAGTCTCCCAGAATCTAATCCTTCTGCTTGTCCCCTCCAGCCAAAGCGCCGTTCGTGTCTGCCTGACCAACTCCCCACTCCTGCTCAGGCTCCCCTTCCATGCTTCCGTCTTGCCGCATCCCTGCAGCCCCCAAGGCCTGGCAAAGGATTTGTGCTCTGACTAAAAGGAGAATCTATTTCCCCATCTCTGCAGCCTTAGCTAGTTATCATACCCAGGAAACATGCTGACTCTCTGGAGTGATGCCTTAAGGAGAAGTTTAAGCAAAAATCCATATTTAAACAACTAAATGCCCCCTAACATTGAAATAGCCGTGGAGCCTCAGCGACCCCCAATCATATTTTAAGAATGCACCATTGAAATATTGCATGTCGGTGACCCAGCCACATGAGTCAAAAGCAAGCTCATAGAAGTATCACAGAAACAATAGCAGAAGAACTCGCTATCCAAACTTCCTGTTAAATAAATATGGTTGACTTTCACACTTTGTACTGTTGTATTGTAAGAATTTGAATAAGATGAATCAATGTTATTTACATTTTTTGTGAGAAGCGATAAACAGTGTGTTCTTATTTACTCACTCAGTATAGATCCACCAATCAAAGAGCATGTGGAATAGAAAGAAAACACGTGTGATGTTTTCATCCCCCGGAACTCATTGCCCTCTTTTTTTCATTTGTGCACCAGGCATACAAATCACAGACAAAGTCCTTATGTTTTAACATTTGTTTAGATTTCCCTTAAAGGTTAGCAATAACAGAAAAATCCAAAGCATGCTATGTATGATTTATTGACGTAGCGATTTAGCAGCACTGCGCTGAGAAAAAAGATATGATGCACCCCATATCTCAAACAATCATTATATAGATGAAAGCCCAAGAGATGCATCTGTGAAGTGGAGGGAAATGTGACTGGCTGAGATGATGGGGAGATGAACAGGTTTCTGGAAACATTTTGAAGCCCACTAACAGTATGAAGAACACAGTGTTGATAGCACTTACCTAAGCCCTAAAAGCATTTCTCAATATCTGGTGTGTACGTACTAAAAGGCTGATGATTTCCAGCATGGATTTGTTTGCCAGAAAAGTGGTTGAATGGTAGAAAGCACAGACCCATGGTATTGATCTGGGCTGACTCGTGCAGCCGAGGCAGCCCCGTTCTGCTGTATCAGTGCTTTCCTGACTTTTACGAGAGGTGTTCGTGTGCGGTGGTGCGGGGGGAGGAGTGCGCCTGCACCGTAAGGAGTCATCTTTCTGTTTTGGATCGGTGGCAAGTAGCCATTAGTAAACTGATCTTTGGAAGAGGAAATTTAATGGTCTCCTAACTGTATTTACAAGCCATTCAATTTGATAAAGGGTGTGATGTTGAATGATTTATTATTTGCCGCTCTGCTCCTCTTCAAGCTATCGAATTCGGGATTTCATCAGTATTTTTATTCCTTCATATACTCTTTTATTCTTTTATAATATCTCATCAGTAGAACGACGAAAGCCGAAATAATGATATATCCCAACGCTGGCGAAATAGTGAGTGTATTTCCAAAGCTCTGTTTTGGTCTTTTTTGTTAGCCGTGTTCCTTTTTTAGTTAAACTGCAGAAATATTATCTGGCTTTCTACACGGTTAAACATCAATATTAAAATATGGAGATATGAAGTAGCTCACTGGGGCTACTGATTAGTGTACCAATCATTGTCATCAGAATAATTTGGCAGTGGAAGATTTAGAAAAATGAAACTTTTGTCTGACTAATAATGATAATAACAGCAATTATTATTATTTTCACATTGAATATCCATGAATCCATATGACACTTGTCTTTATAATATGTGGTTTTCACGTCTGTATAGTCTCCAGTACATAATCTCTTTATTAATATTTACACATAAATCACCTCTATCCATGCGTGTAAATGTTCTGGGTCTGATTGTATACATGGTTGATAATAATACACGTCATTCATCCATCGTTAATTTCTTTCTGTACATACTGTGCTCCACCTCCATTTTGAGCTCTTGTTATGAAGGACAACCAATATAACAGCACAATTCTTCACAATTTGTACCGTGTGTCTAAACCTATGTTAATTCATGTTCTTAGATGAGGAGTTTTACATCACGATCAGAATTAACATGCATGGATTCTTGAAAAAAAAAAAGATTTGTTAGAAGACACAATCTAAAACATGAAAAGCACATCATCTTATTAATTATTTCAGTCATACACATCGGTCACATATTGCAATAACAGGACAGTATCATACAGCATATTTAAATACATGTCCCATATTTAGGTATTTAAACTCTGTGGTATAGTATGGGGTATCTGTATTCTGAATGTATTCTGCTGCTGCTAATTTGCACACTCATTATTAAAGTCTGTATCCTCACTCTGTTCATATATTTCTACCTTATATAATCTGCAGAATAATAACACTGCAAAAGACTGTTTAATATTTAAGAGTGTTTAATATTTAATACTATTTTCTCGACTTTTGAAGAGTGAACTTTATGAGGCCAGCACAATTCAGATGGTAGTCTTAAATGGTAATGTTGTGAGCTGTAACTGTTACCATACAACCTGCTGAGTGTCTCCATGGAGGCATCGAACGAGAGAGGAGGAGTGGAGTTGAAAAAACTACTTTCCTTGCGTCGAAGATATTCATTTGTTGTCTTCCCCCTGTTTTCTCAGCACCCCCATCGGCGAGTGACCTTCTCCACCGCCAACCCCGTGCAGGACCTGCAGGACGCCTCTCAGCACAGCTACTATGACAGCGGCTTGGAGGAATCGGAGACTCCCAGCAGTAAGTCATCGTCTGGCCCTCGCATTGGACCCCTGACCCTGCCTGAGGACCACTACGAGAGGACCACTCCAGATGGCAGCATTGGAGAGACCGAACACCCTGAAAATGGTACGCTGACGATCCCCCTCCGTTCTGTCGACCATTACCATGAATATGCATTTAAATGTAAATTACTCTAATAGGCTCTTTGTGTGTGTGTGTGTGTGTGTGTGTGTGTGTGTGTTTTTTTGCGATGGAGACATTTGTGGTAGATTTGTGGTTGTTGCTCTGTGGCCATTTTAGAGAGGAATACTGTGGCTGTGGCACCCATGACGTTGACTTGCTGTGTTTGTCGATGACTGTGTGAAATGTTATTGGTTTTTAAGCAGACCTGTGCGTGTGTAGGCGGGCGTGTGGGCATACATGTGTGTGTGTGTGTGTGTGTGTTGCCTCCATCCTCCTCATCAGCAGGTCCACTGTCAGACATCCTTAATGACCCTCTCTCACAAGTGTGCTAATTAAAAAGCTCAACTAATGGAGCATTTGCCCTCTAAATAAATCTGAACCATGACATCTGTGCAGACAACACTGTGTTTACTCAAAGCATTTTCCTCGCCGTAAGCTGGACCCATGTTACAATGCAGCTTACTGTAGGTGTGCGGGAGCCATCGTTTCTAGGCACAGTAATCAATCCACAGGCTGAACAGCGGTGCTCTCAGCATAGGTCTATATAAGAAATAAAGAAAATCATAACCAATGCTGTCACTGATATCGGTAAATTAATTTTGCCACCGTAAGCTGCCAAACAGAATCCATTACGTGTCTTGTAACACACTATGATAAGTGATTCACATGGTTCGTTTCCAGCCATTGTAGTATTTTGCATTGCACCGCTCTGGATTAAAGACTTTTGCATGGCGATGGCCTCGGCCTCGGCCTCTTTGTATTTGTATTTCATTAGTGGTTCTGCTTCTCGTGCACATGGATTTTAAAGCGAAGTAATAAGGCTTTTACTGCCCCGTGCAAAATGTGCCATGTATCAGCAAAGACTTGATAGAGCTGTTGATCAGCATCGACAGGCACTTTGTCAGAGTGTCAGTGAAAAAGACACAGACGTACCTCTTGTCAATGGGGCTGTACATCCTCAGAATGGAGAAAGATTATTTTTTTTCAGCAAGGAAAATAAACTATTTCAATCTCTCGCACTCCCGGGTTGCAAAACGTTGCAGGATCAAAGGCTAAAATGTGTCACCGTCACGCCAAAAACAGCAGATGACAAAGTTCTATTATTAGTGTAGGAGTGTAGTTGCGTTGTGATGCCTTGCCTCTCGACTAGACAATCATGTTGGAACTCATTAGCTAGCTTATTCATCTGTATTGCAAATGTTTATTGTTTATTTATTTATGTCAATTAGTGACACCATTATTCAGGGAGAGGAGGGGGTGGGTTTAGCGCAGTTCCCTCTGGCTCTTCCGAGGTCAGAGATCGCTTAGCATCCCGGTTAAGACATATAATTAGTCACCCATATACAGGCTAGCTGTCTACAGCCCATGTGCCAGCAATTTACTATTTCCGTTTGGTCTTTGCACTTCGGATGTGTAATATGCATTTTTTTTTCTTTTTTTTTCTTCTGTTGTTGGAGCTGATTATTGTGTTGCTCCCATCTGCAGAAAAACAGGTTTTGTCAGACAGGGTGTTCTTTGTTGTGAGCAGCAGGAGAGCAAGATTGTGAGTGGAGATGGAGCAGTTAAAGAATGAAAAGATGGCACAAGATGGGGGAGATGTTAGATTGTGGCAGGGAGCGGGGACTAAGAGTGTCTGACAAGGAGGCAAAGCCCATAGGATGAGCACATAGGCCAGGGAGATGCGAAGATGAACTGCTAACCAAGGATAGACCTAATTAAAATGTGATTCCCACTTCAGGGAGATAACAGAGAGCCCACATAAAATGAAGGATTAGACAGAAAAATCAAACGAGACAGAGGAATTCCTCCCCGGCTCCACCTGAATGGTGGCGTGAAGTCTTTTTTTAAGCGCTTGAGTGACAGCGTGACAGGTTGTACTGGTGCGGAGCTTTGTTCATTGCAGCAGAGATGACTGACAGGCTAAAAATTGGGAGTTGAGCATGATGTGTCACTCCATTTAAGTAGGATAAAACGCAATATATGAACCCAAAGACTGTCTGCCTTTGCATCGCTGGGCCCCAGAAATATTAACATGGATGTGTGTTTTGTTGTACAAGTTGAACTTTGACAGTGTGGAGTCTACCTTGTGATAGAGTGTCACCGGTCTCCAGTGGAGAATGATGTAGTTCAGAATTTATTTTAGATCCACTTTTGGAAATGATGGTGTCAGTCACACCTCTACTGTATGGGTCTTGTGTTAGCCGGGGCTTGGCAGGCATTCCACTGTGACTACATCTCAGTCCATGCAGTTCTCAAAAGTAAAGCCAATGCAGAAGTGTCCTAAACTTGCGTTCCCTCTTCTAGCCATCAGGGGGCGACTCCTCTGGATGCAAAAACAAGACCGATGATATAGAAGTCTACGAGAAAATGATGCTACTTCTCACTTGATTTATTCCCTCAGTAAAAAAATTGAACATGAGTTTATGGTCTCAATCGCTCATTTCAAATCTTCTTCCATTCAGCATGATGTTCATTTTGTGAATTATGGTCCCATTTAGAGAAAAATAAATTATACAGCAGGGTAGGTTTTAGGGTGGGGCTACCTTGTGATTGACAGGTCACTACCAGAGCCATATACGGCATCTCTACGTCACCCCTCTGCAGTCCAAACATGGTCACTTCCTCTCACGGGTTGCATAAAAACAAGATGGCGACGGCCGCAATCCAAGATGGCAACGGCCGCGATCCAAGATGGCGGCGGCCCCAATGGGTGACATCACGACGACTACTTCCTCATTGTATATATATTGTGTTTAAGACATGCTCATATGAAGGATATTGATGCCAGCGATTGTGTATCAGCAAATAATAGATTAACGTAGTTGATTATATTATATATAATGTCTTTTGAGATCCTTTCAGACTGAAGTCATATGACCTTTGTTGGATTGGAATGGATTGGGTGACAGAGAGGAAGGAGAGTGTTTGGTCTATAACAGGCTCTGGTTCACTGAAGACATCAATATATTCCCTGGGTGGTTCTAGGCTTTGGAATTATGAGAAGATTCAAACTACAGTAATAACATTTCTAATATATGACGTGTATGCTGCTTGATCTGCAGCGACTAATTTCTTGAGTTCCTTTTTTCCTTATGCTTGAGCAGCTGCTCCCGTTTTGTTTTTTTCTTCTAATTCTTGTCTTCAGGCTGTGTTAGAGTGCACTCCATTTCAGTTTCCCCATGTGTATTCTCCACTCTTATGTTCGCGCGCGCAGCGTGCACATCGCTCGACTGTTGGTTAATCTCGTCAGAAATGTTTATCCATCGGCCGCGCGTCCGTGCGTATATGTGTTTGCATTGGGGGGTGTTGCCTCACACCCCGAATCTCTAAATCACTTTGATTACAGCGCTATTTTACTTTAATAGACTCTCATCATAATCACTGAGCTCTTTAATTCTTTTTAAATTGATTGCTTCAAACATCATGGAAACTGCTTATCTTGTGTGCCTGCTCGCTGTCAAGATGCATGATTTGTCCTCCACAGTGAAATCAGAGGGAGACGAGGACTGGTCTCTGTCCCATCGGTCCCTCCGCCGTGTCGCAGGCACTGCTGATCAGATTTTGATTAGTGGTTGAAAGTGATTTACACAGTGTGCCTAATACCCGGTGCTCCCTACCTTGTTAACGCGTTGCAGTTTGACAAAAGCTTACTATGTCCAGAAATGTTCATTATTCAGACATTTTACTGCTAATTGCAAGTGACAATACTTATTTATTTAAAGATGTTTCCAGAGACCACCCAAACTGTTCCTGTTGGGTCAATAACTGTATTTAACAGTCACTAGATATTACTTTACATCAAATTAGCTGACGCTGAAAATTTATTATCTTTAATCCTCGAGTTGACTTTGTAGTTGACTTTGATTTTGTTTCACATTGTTTCTCACGTCATTGCATCAGTTGTATATCATAACAAAAAAACAAACATTGCCAGTTTATTTATTTTTTAATCTCCATCTCCCGAGCCATTGAGCGTATTTTGAGCCCCAGCACACACCTGGAGCCACATAACACATAACTGAAATGATTTGACCTCCTGCTGCCCAGGAACCCTGGGCATGCGTCATCCAGGACCCTCGACAGGCGTCTTTCCTCTGGGACACCAGTTTGACCAGCAATCCCGGTCATGTCCAGTCCAACCTAGACAATAATCACTCTTCCGGGGATCAGTGGTTAGGCATCTTGGCTGTGATATGAGGGTTAGCAGCGAAAGGACACAGGTGGATTGAAGACCAGCACATACACACACACACAACAATAACTCATTGAACACAGATGGAGGAATTTTAATGTGGCCGGTTGCCCAGCGTGAGGTCTTCCTGAGTCTTCCTCTGTGTGGACTCACTGCCATATGGGCTATTGAGAGGGGCTGAGATAAAATAGAGTAAATGACGTTTGCATGATAATAAGGTTCTTTGGTAATGCTGTCAGATTTTCCTGCCTTAGATCTCTCCACTGATGCATGTGGCGTTGTGTATTTGTTCTTTTTGAACTCCTGTCAGGGATTTTCCTCTGCTTTCAGTGCTTGCCATATCAGTATCATACAGGTTTAGCCGTTACTGCTTTGACATCACGAGTTCCCTGTGAATATCTGGTGTGTGGCTTGCAAGTGTACAAAGCAAAGGAAACATTTCGATCAAAGAAAGATGTGGAGGAAGACGATGTGCAGACAGAGAGGCAGATCGTCAGCATGATGGGGCTGGTTTGTCCTGTGGGTGTCAGTTTGGGCCCCTGCCCGGGTGCCAGTAGCGCTGAAGCAGGGGTGTGTGTTTCCTCCGACAGATGTCATTGTGCCCTGTCAGAGTCCCTGCCGGTTGTACTACAGAGTGAAGCGGACCATTTCAGCCTGTACCAGCGCAGTGGTCTATGCCAGCCACTGCTGGAACTACCACCACCCGAGCAGGGACAGGTCATGGGACTGGCAGTTTTGTGGAAGCGTCTTTGGGGAGGGGGGAAAGTTGCACAAGTGGTCCCCCGAGGCAAGTTGTCATGAGTAATACGCTTACAATCCCGAGCTCACTCTAGCACACGCATTATGCTCTGCACACATCAGCCGCCGCTGTTTGTTACCTCACCCACCACCACAATTGTTTGTAATTTTATTTCTGAGCAAATAGGTCACTGGAAGAGCCTAACTGGAGCAGAATTAAACTCCACGACACCGTGGACAATGGTTAACTACAGCCCTTTAACAAATGTCTTTATGGCAGAATGCAGCTGAATCCAAAATGGAACTGATGATGTGTCAACACGTCACCGTTTTGAATGTGTCTAGATTTCCCTTCGCCCAATTTGAATCTGAAAATGTGCTGTCGCTCGTGTGGTCACTAACAATGAGACCGACACACTCATCCCAAACTTTGGCCGCACACACTACAGTGTTTGTCAAATGACTGCAGACAGGCCAGACCTTTGAATGGGGGCCATTTGAGAGAAAGGACATGGTATCACAGCTCTGACCATTAACTGTAGCAAAGTATGCAATTGGCTTAATATCTTTTAGAGTGAACTGACATATTATTCTCTGGCAGAGATTGCAGCTACACGTGAAATCCAAGTCCCATTATTCCAATAAATCTACCGCTTGCATTTAATTTCATTCTACCTTCTTTTATACATAGAAGTGATTTCTCTGTAGTTTCATCACTGTGTCCAGCTGTCTGGGATATTTTGTGATAATAGCATGTCATAACCTGAAAGATATTTGAGCTGTTCTTCTTCCAGTTCAGTTCATGTGTCGTAATTAGGTTTTTTGTAAGCAAGCGAGAATACTGAAAAACTGAGAAATTGATGTTTAAATAATAAAAACGTGTATCTAAATGTCCTTTAAATAATAAAGAACAAGAAAGCAATAATCATAAGTGATTTAGTAGAAGACTTCTGGAACATTTTCTCGGGACAGATTCCCAGTCCTCTGCATTTTAATTGAGATCTGCACAAGCTACTCAGCTCTTATCCACATGTAGCCTATATAACATGGATGGAAAAAAACAGATGAGTGTTCTGAATTATGCGCAGAAAGAAAAGTCCACGCATATAAGCACACATTAGGTTCCATAAATAGTGCTTTTAACACCATGCTGCCACTGAAAATGTCCGGTTTTAGCACTAAGCTTGTAAAATGAATGAGTGAGCCAGTATGCCTAAGCCAGTATCCCTAAGCTTTAGATGTGCTCATGTATTACTCTAACAAAAGTGGATGGCTCTCTGTACTTAGGCAAAAATTGGATAGCACGCTGCCTGCTCCTGCTACGCCAGTGTATCTGGGCAACAGCATGCTGAAGCAGCAGGTTTGGGGGTGGTAATATATGTGTGTGTGTGTGTGTGTGTGTGTGTGTGTAAATGCAGGCTTGAAAGTACAAGTTTATAAAGACACATGGAGAAAAATGTCTTAATTAGCCTGCTGTAGCTCGTGGATATAAGATATACTCCTTTTAGCTGAGTGTCCACTGGCAGGTCCATGGGACCCCGAGTTGAAACTTTAAGGATAATTATGGAGGCAGAAATAGAAAGTGGCGGTAGAGCTCTGTTGCTCTCGGTGGATCTTACCCGGTCTCACCCCAGATGTGATTCGTAGAGCAGGTAGAGCGCTGTGCATCTGGGAGGGGATGCTGGCTAGGGGCCAGATCCTCTTCAACCTCAGTTGGTCGGGCAGCTCAAGCCGGCATTGGAGAAAAGCCCCGGGGGTCATCTCTCCATCACAGTGTGATGGGGACCGAGAGCCGCTGAACCTCCCTCTAACTAGTGTTCTGCCCTTCAATGATGGATGGCACTTGAGGGAGTGGAATTGTACTGTATGGGTCTGACATGCATTTCCTTATTTCCAGTGAGTTACAGAGGAATGGAGTGGCGCTCGCTTTGAGGCGTCTCAAGATATCTCAGGATTCACTGCAGATCAAGGACCTTGCAAACCCAATGAGGACTACATCCAGCGAAACTGTGAAGAAGTCATGTCTTCACTAAATGGAGAACAGCAGTGCTTTTTTTTTTTCTTCCACAAATTGAAATATCCTCCAGGTTTAAGGATCAATTCTTAATTTGCAGTTTTGTGTTAACATGGTATATATTGCAGTCAATATTCTACATGCCTTAAGCTAAAAGAGAAATTACTTGAATTTGTCTTGCTTAACCTGAGGGCCAAGGCATGTAACCGTGTTTTGCATTTAAAGTGACATTCAGTATAACATGCACATTTACAAACAAACATTTGGCTTTCAAATGTCACTTTAAAAGTCGTTTTCTGGCACATGCTATCCCTATCCCTAATCTCAAGACAAAAAGTAGAGTAATTGTGACAGAATTTAGCACAATGGTGTAGCTTGTTTCCATCATCTCTGCTGGATCTCCGCTCTAATTAGAGCACGCTGTAAAGCGTTCATTGTGAGACTGTGACCGACTTCTTCGCTGGTTCCAAACTACGGAGCTATAACAGAGACGTACCGGTCTTAATGCAACTCCTTGGCCACAACCAAAGGTCCATTTTATTTCAGGCAATTATACGATTTAGTTCACTTTCCCTGTGGCTATCTCCCTCTCAGATGGCCATGTTGCAAGGTCCCAACACTTGTCACTCATCTTGATGAGCTGTCTACTTTCAAACAGTATCTAGCCTGAAGACGAGGTACCCATCAAACACGCAGCCACCACAGGCACTGGAAAAACAGATGGCGAGTGCAGCCACTCTAATAAAAAAAAAAAAAAGCGACAGCAATGTTTACTCTTGTTGTGCATTTGCTCGGTGTCTCTTTTTTTGTCCTTTTCTTCCTGCTTTCCCACTTTATTGTTATTATTGCTATGGCTCCTTTGCACTTGATAGCTCCCAATTTAGCTCACCACAAGCCACATTCACAAGGCACAAAAGGCATTGGCGGATATGCCCGACATTATTAAAAAATCTCATTGAGAAGTCTCCAGATTTCAGCCATGCACACACAGGGTCACAGACAGACCCAGGCTGCTGCGCCGTTTACTTGACCCAATTTGCCCATTCATTAAATTTTCATTTCATCGGACCATAATGTAGTGGATGTCCTGTCTATTTATGCTATTTTAACGTGATGAAACATTTATATGGCTGTTTTCATGTCCCTTTGACACGCCAGTTAGCACTGGAGTGCAGGTGTGGTCTTCGTTGGAGTAACCAAAATACTTGGCCTGCCAGTTACGCTCAAGTGGTCCCGCCTCTCCCCCACATTTACTCCCACAACCGAGCAAATCTTAGGTCAACTGTGCTCTTGCGTTGGATTGTTATTTTTGTTGCAGGGGTTCCACAACATCAAAGGACATGAACATTGACCCGTCTTAGCCATGTCGAAGCTTGTAAAAGTCAATCAAACACATGCAGCCGAACGCGGTGGATCAGTGGGGAACAACAGGGGAGGGTGGAATCACGCTGGCCTTAAAATCCGATATGATGACCCCCCCGCTGCCTTGTGTGTTTCTCTTTAAGTTCATATTTAAAGACAGAAAACTGCAGTTTCCTTTTAATAATGATATATTCAATCATGTTCTTGATTCAGTGTTATTTTTTAGTATTTTTTTCCCCTCACTTGCGGTAATCAAAGCCTTGTCAGAGGAGCTACCGCCTGGCAGAGGGTATGGACGGGTAGAGCAGCATTGGGAAATTGGCGCTGTTCTTTTCCTTTTTGCCTCTCTGCTACACAAAAGGCAATTTTCATATTTCATCATGTTATGAAATTCGAATTGTCCTGCTCCAAACACATGGCTGTATTGTTCAGAGAATTGCGGGTACAGGGCTTTCCATCTGACTGGTTTAGTATTTTGACTTTCCCAGATAATTGTCAGTCATGCAGCGACTCTCCAGCTACAGTAAACGGTCAAACAAAGCTCGGCCTCTCCAGGGTTGTTATTTAACCGTTACATGGGCCGCTTACATGATTCTAAAGATCCGATTTTGTGAGATTACGCTGGTGTTTGTCCATACTTGGCATTCAAATGATGTGCCTCCTGTGACTGTGATAATAATAAACACAGATTTAAATAATACAGTTATCTCTTCATAGCATGTGGGCTGATATTTGCATTTTGCCTGGAATGCACCCGGACTGCATTGCACTCTGATAGCAACCTGAGGCTGACCACTTGATTTCTGGTTTGAGGATATGATGTATGATCGCATGATAAGTTGTCCTGGAACAACCATGGCCATAGGCAAGGCTATACAGCACACCAGACATACAACACATGTTGAGACTGACACCACAGAGTAAAACAACTCTTTCAAAGTGTGTTCTTCGTTTAATTTCTATCTCCTAATACCAGCATGCGTTAGCTCCCCCTAGTTCACCACCTATGTTCCACATTGCACACTGACTTTGTAAATCAAAGCCCGAATTAGCGAGCAGATAACATCTTGATCGAAAGGGGAAGGAAAACGACAACAAATGGATCATGGAAGACATCCGTTTTACATGTCAATGAGATCAATGAGTGAAAGATAGTGAGCATCAAAGTGGTGCATAGGAATTAACTCCAGGTGTCCTGCGAGGAAAACAATTCCCTCTTTGATAATTAGAGCTGTAGATCACATATAAGGGAGACTTTGATTTTAGTATTGATGAAAAGGAAATTGCAGATGAATTGTAGCCACATTATTACGTGCGATTTGAACATAGAAACAGTTAAATCCAGTCAACATATTGGGACATGTATCACCTCTCTCTTGGTTTTAAAACAACAACAAAAAGAAGAAGCATTTTCTACAAAAATTCTACAAATTTGTAGTGTGTTAAGTGGAGGCTCTTACAGGCAGACTATTATGTGGGCGACAAATAAAGATAAAACACAACAGTAACATATTGCGACCCGAGTAGAAAAGCCCATTACAGTAAGTGTTTCGTGGAAAATTCGGTTCTAGAAAATAAACAGCTTAAATGCGACGGACATTTTAACAGTAAGACTGAGTGTTTCCTTTTCTGCTGTTGCAAAATGAAACATCACCTACCTGCTGGTAACGAGGCCATGGAGCCCTGCCACTGTGCTAGGAAGAGGCCACAGAGTGCAAATGTGAAAGCCCAAAGCAGGAAGGAAGCTTCAAAGGCAGGGACCAAGAAAGAGACATTCAGAGATTGAGAAGAAAGAGCATTTGGGTGTGAGACAGGAATAGACAAGTGACTCTTCAAGTAAATGTCACAATAATCAGAGAAGGTTTGGGCAATAAAACGGTCTGTCTAATTATCATGACTATACTTTTCATTAAATCCGTCATAAACTTCACAAAAAAAGTATTTTTGGTATTCTTCTTTTTCTTCTCTAAGCTCCATCTTTACTTTCCACCTCAGCGCTGTCTCCAATTATCAAGCCAAATAAAGTCTTGCATGTTTATTAGCTAATCTGCTCCAGGAGCCCGACTTCTGCTTCCACTCACTGAAGTGAGCGGGAGCCGAGTCAATCAAGACGTTCGGCTAGAAATGTGTTCTTAACATTTTCTGACCGAGTTTGGTTAAGCTTCCTTGACCTGTGCAGAATCTGTAATGGAGTTACACTTTGTGGCTCCAAAGAGAAAGAAAGAACATCAGCCTATTGAGCGTCCAGTCACAACCCCCGTGCCACAGGGATTTAGTCTACATTTCTTTGAGCTTTTCTAATTAAATTGCACAGAAAACTGAATGGGAAATGTGTGGTTTCCTATTTCAGGAGTGAGAGAAAGAGAAGAGGGAGCAAAGTGGGCGTAAATGTAATTATGCAAGCAGGTTATCACATATGATAAGATTAGAGAATTTGGTAACCCTTTACCTCTGTTTCCCAATAAACCTATGATGGCGGAAGTGTCTATGCAGTATATCCCTCATTATTCACGCTTACATGCTGTTATTGTATAAAACCTACATTTTCAATCGTATTTACATCATACTGAACATGTGTATTGAGTAGTGGGTCTGTATTTTAATACTAATCAGCATCCCTGTGTTTAGTATTACACCCTACATCAACTACGGAGCTGCCCGCAATGACGATTTAAATGAGCAGCAATAAAATACCTGCATTGGCCCGAAGAACAAATGCACATTTTTAAATTGAAGCAATGATGTCTAACTAATGTCTTTCAAACTCAACATGCACATTCTGCTCCCCCGAAGCCCTCTCTGCATGAATATGAGATTGAATACAGCATATAGAGTACTGCTATTTATTATCCAGGCTGACTGCTCGAATAAAAGATTCAAGCAAAACGATGTAGGCATCGTTTCTTCTCAAGCCGACATTAACTTGAGGAACAGGAGATCTCTGTTGAAGACATTCTGGGCTGTAGGTTGTGTAATGTTTTAATGCAATGGAGAGCCCGGTCATCTGGGGACCAACCCTCTACTTATTTGTCAACGAGCGGTTCCATTTACTTACTGCAAAAACTAAACTGATATTACTTATAATGCGTCATTATCTGCTTATAGCACTGCATATTTATATACATGTATGTATACATTAACATGAATCATAGCACACTTTAAAGCATTTTATACTGACTTATAGGATCAAGTATCATACTACATCATAAGTGATGGTCTCAACAACATTTTTTGAGTGTATTATTAAGTGTATTATAAATCTGAGCTGTAATACATTATAATCGTTTTATAATGCATTATAATATCTGTTATAATGCATTCTAATGTTATAAATGGTCATTGTTTGATAAGAATATATATTTTTGACTTTACTTAAAGCAAACAATGACCACTTAGAGTAGTTTATAATTACATTATGATGCATTTAAATGCATTACATCTAAGAGGATTATAATACACTGTGATCCTTGCTAAAGTCTCCAGCAGTTATAAATAATTGTGAAATTTGAATTTATAGGTGATCATATTGCTTTGTAATGTATGATTATTGTTATTAAGCATTATGAAAATGTAAGTACTTATAAGCCATTATGAGTATGTTTATAAAAAGGCACAGAAAGTGTTAGTCAACTATGTCAACTGAAGAATGCTAATGAACCTGGACTTGTATGATAATCATGAACCATATATATATATATATATATATATATATATATATATATATATATATATATATCAAATGTGTGTTATTTCTTTTTTTTGCATTGGCAGCTGCTGCAGATCAATATTGTGTTGTCAAGGTTCAGAATGCAATTTCCAGCCAGTAATTGGCCAGCAAGCCAAACATATTGTTGTGGGCAGAGGCATGAAGCTGTTCTCCACACAAGCATTTCACAAACACCTCTGTGCACCGGCAGAGGAACGATTATATTACTTACAAAAGCAACTACATCATCATTTACAGCCATTTCCTGCCTGTCCTCCAACCAATGTTCTGAATCTATTTCTATCTGGAGATGCCTTTTGCATGTCACAGTTTGACAAAGCCTTAGTGTTGGTTGACATATCACACCGCATATCAACTTCTCAATTGGAGGAGCTGGTGCATAACGTGATCTGTCAGCAGGTGCTAAGGCTTTGTCAAAGGCAGTGATACAAAAGGCAGTCTTCGAATAAAAGGAACTGTAAGACAAAAATGGTGGACGGTGAGAGAACTGACAGGAGGTGTACCATCACCCACTGAACCATCGACAGCGGCTTCTCCTGACGTGCCTCCGGCCGACATGTCCACTCATCAGCCTTTGTCAGCGAGAGGCTCGCCTGCTGAGGAAGTTGCCGGGATTCAGACCTCACAGAATCTGAATGCCGGGATGAGAATTGGTATTGTGAGTTTGAGGCATGGGCCTTAAACTCACAATACCAATTCTCATCCCGGCATCATCTTCCGTGGAGACGAGAGCTGATTAACCTGATAAACCGAAAGATATAACCATTTATACTTGGAGACCAAACAGAGATAGAATGATCCCCATGGCGGTGTAAAGCGAGGGTGTTTTTCTAAATCGTTGAAAATAAACTTTTCCAACAAAGCAGGCGATGCTGTGTATGTGAACCGTTGTACACAAAGCACGCTGCATTAAATATATGCGCACCAACCATCTACAGAATACCGCCGCAGTATTGTAACTAAATGGTGAAGTGCAGCCTTATCTCACATGCCACATCCTCTATTGGCGAGGTGACAAATCCTTCGAGCCGAGGCATTCTAATTTTGCTCGTGAGATGTGAAAGAGCGCTTCTGAGGTTACAAGCTCCGCCATTGTTCTTTTGCATTCCATAACAATGAGCAAGGAAATGTGCACGTCAACACTATGTTTGCGTGCTTGTGGCAAAGTTTCCCTCTGTTAAAAATGCTCCCCTCTGGAGGAAACAAAAAAAAGACTTCTTTTTTTTTTTTTTTTGGTAGCTTCTGCTTACTGTGAGAAACTGTTCTGAACACTTGAATAACAAGACTTGACATGTCATAGCTAAAGAAATGCAATACAAAACCCCGGTTTCTTGTTGTTTTTCTTCACAGAGCGCGACAGCCACCGAATGCATTCACACCCAGTTATTACACTGATAGTCAGCACCAGACTCTAATATCGCCTCAGATGTGAGATGCTTCCTCTTTTTCCTTTGGTTTCTTGGAACATTTTAGTCATTTACCACAGAAGCCGTTTGCAGGGACCTCAAATATACCATTAATATCACTCACGACCCTCCCGAACGATAGTAGCAGTTTTTCCCACGTTATCCCTCTATGAGCTGTGGGTCTCTCATATATTTGTTCGCCATCGATCATAGCGGTGTGCCGCGCACGCTGGAAAGCAGCCGGTGGGGGGAGGCAGCATTTGCAATCAAACAGAGAGGAGCAGTGTGAAATCTCAGGAAGAGGCAGCTTCCCCCCATGCCCGTGGGCAGGGGATCAGACGATGAGGAAGCCTGCCTCAGACACTCAACACCTCCCACTGGCACCCTGATGCAAGCAGCGTGCAAACCCACCCCTCACATGTATCTGTCAGCCGGGGGGTGGGTGGGGTTAAGCTCTGTGTACCCCGACTCTGTGACTGCACTGTGGAGTGCGTGTTATGCTACTGCAGTGGCGCTGCTTTTAGAAGCCCTGTAAAGGTTCACTCGTTGATGTGGTACTGAAGGTGGCTTGAAGGTTTTTCTTCTTTTTTTTTTTTACACCGCCCTTTTTTTTCACGATATTGCTTTAAGCAAGCAGATGGGTCTGACCTAATATAAAAAGGAGAAAGCTACAGGTGCAATCTATCGCCAAGTCTAGAGGAAAGGAATTCTGCTGTGCAGAGTCATAAACGTCTTTGAGTCACTGCTCTTCAAAACCAAATCACAAGCTTGCTATATCCAGTCAGCCTATTCCAGCCACTGGCATAATAGTGCTGTGGTTTCCCCATCTGTCCTCCATTGTCCACCTTGGCTGTCCATCCATGACATACAAGACTATAGTGTTTAAAGGGTTTGTTCCAGACTGTGAGCAGACTTATTTCAGGTATAGGTACAGTACAGGAGAAAGCAGGCTTGAGTGGGTGAGAAAATACCAATTTTCCCACCTTGCCTTTGGCTGCTCCTTTCACCCCGGTGTTGACTCATCTTGCTTCCTCATGTCCGACCAAATATTCGCACAATGGTCGTTTCAGCTCAGTGTGGGAGTGTGTTTTGATTGCGCAGAACAGACGGAATTCGGCCCCACTGAAAGTGGGCACCACAGCTACAGATGGCTAATAGCCACAGCTAAAGGCAGACACAAAAGTCTAATTTATCAGTATTGATTTCTAGTGCGAGCCAATGTAAAAACATGTACTTTCACAAATGACACAGTCTATCACATGCCACAGGACAACCAATTCATCATTATTACATGTTTTGTGAGTTGACTTGTGGGACTGGAAATTACATGCACTGTAGAACGCTAATGACAGCATGCAGCTACAATTACTCCAACACGACAAGTTGCGGTAAATATAGACCTCTCATTTGTTAACTTGTCTATTCAGAACAGACAATATGTCAGAGCTCCTTTATAAATACAACCATATAACCTTTTGATGAAAAACTAGCAGACAAGGTAATGGCCAACTAAAATAGCTGACATTAGAGCATCTATGTTCTCTGTTGATGACGAGCGATATGCGCTTTGGCACTGTCGGAAGAAAATGGAAGACTTTGGCATGCTAGACGGCGTATTTAGCTGTCATTGTTGATTTTCTGGCCCCTGATTATGATGAGCATGGTTCAGAATGTGCTTTAATTCCTGTCAGTGGTGCACAACATCATTTTGCATTACATGCTTTCTTTCAGCTGGCATTTCATTACATTAGGTCCAAATTATATTTTCTAAAAACACAGTCGCCCTAAAGTCAATTACCAACCTGACAGTCCTTGAGGATGTGGCAACCAGTGTTAACCTTTATGTCTTTTATACCGTGAGATTGAATGAGTTAAAAGAGAGATGACACATTAAACGGGCAGACGTGGGACATTGCTGGCTAACCGTTGTATGGACTCTGTGCATAAGCCTTTTCATATGCACACATACACTGGCAATGTCTTATTTATAAAAGTAAGAAAAATGCCCAGCTGTGGGACACAAAGTTTTTAAGATAAACATGTGTAAATGTACCTTTTTCTTCCTCCCCCGCACACAGATTTTTTAGTCGTGGAGCGACGCAGACTTTTACACTGGGGCTCTTGGTGTGGCATAAACCTCCTGGAAGCTGTGGAGAGGTTTTAATCAAGTGTGAAATCCTTTTGGAGTAGATGCCTGCACGACTGTGCTTGTGCTTAGAAGCGTACTCCTCAACCCTCTCCCCCAACTCTCTTCCCATGAACATCTTTTGTATCAAGAGTCCACTCCGCTGCAGTGATGCATACAGACAGCGCTCTTAGCAGAGCTGAGAAAATGAAACTCCAATCATCATGCATGAGGCAGCGCACACAGGCACACTCTTGCCTTGTCTTTTTCTTTGAGCTCCGAATTCGGGTTTCGTTCGGTTTGTTAATCAGGCATAAAAGTGTCGTTCATTCATTTGAAAAGAATCATTGACATTGGCTTTGTAAACAGAGAGCAGAATTTGCCACTTAAGCATAATGATATAATTAAACGAGATAAAGGCAGAGCGTTGCTCAACTGTAAAGTAAACGTATTAACCCTAAACATCTTGCGTTTCGGATTATTGGAACAATGAGATTAACGGCAACAATAGATTGAGCTATGCGTTCTTTAATAAACAATGGGACAATTGTATATGGCTTACCCATGGGAAATGAGCATTCTAGACATAAATAAGGAAAATGAGAGAAAATACCGTCCACTGCTTTTTATTGAGCAGTTTAAAATGGTCAAATCATACCTCGCCATCGCACAATTATTTTTCCGTCGTCAAGAAGTCTTTTGTGGCATAATTATCTATAGCCACTGGTCACGAGGACAATACTGACGATGCTGCGTCTCATTGGCTTACTGTCAAGGTGGCATTCGCTCCACTAGTTGTGAACCCTCACTACTGCCTCTGATACGTCATCTATCGTGGTTGCATCATTCGCATGCAGCAACGTCTCCCAGCTCTGCGCGTACGGCATCGGGCCCTCCGCTTTCCCGCCGAATACATTCACTTTCGTTAGCACAACGTCCCATAGCCACGGAGAACAAGAAGTCTGTGATGAACGTTGTTCTTTGGCGGCGCAGACAGCGTCGGGGCTTTACAGTAATGCATTCATCACGGCAATCAAAAGTTTACACCAGGGTTGACGGCTCAGACTCACAGATCTTCGTTGTCTGCTGTCCTCCTCACAGACATTGATTTGTCTGTCCTAGTCTGAGTCTGAAGGGATAACTAAGATAAATTGAGTGGTATTTCCATTCAATCCGGGCTGTGTGTTTAGCTTGTCAACAGGTGGGCTGCTTAACAAGTCTATTAGCTGCCAGCTGCACATTTCTGGTAAACAAATCCATGGGTTCTTCGGTGCCGTTTTGCTCTCAGAAACCGTGTCAGACTCTTGAGTGATCATTGAAGCAAACTCATTTCAGAGCTTTCACAGCTTGTACATTTAAATGAGGTCACTGGGTCGTGGACCCATTTATTTAATTAGGGACAGTTGAATAAAAAATGGATGATAATCAAGGGCAGGGAACTCATTTCAGCACTGTCAATCAATAACTCATCCTGCAATGGCTTTGCCCAAAGGAATTCAGCCATCGCCCTTTTAACCGAACACTGTTTATCTACAGCATGTGTGTCCGTCGTATTTCTTCATTCTCACTGCCTTTTTTTTATGTTGACACATACTGGAAGCATCATTTACAGCATACAAATTGCACGTTACAGAGGTCAATACATTTCCTCTATTGAACGTGTTAACAATACAGTGATTTATGACAAAACGTACCAGACAAACTGCAGTTGGATACTTCTAAACGACTTGGACACAGGACGCCATCTCCCGAATGCATCACATCAGCTAGTGGACTACACACACAGTAGTGCTCATTACACAGTGCATAGCAACAGCTACATAGCAACTGCTGCTGACTGCTTAGCAACAGCTGCAAAGACATCAAGGAGGAGGGGGGTGGGGGGGTCTCGTGGCGTGTTTCGGATGACACCATTTCTGTTCACAAATGCCTTTTTACAACTTTATTTTTTAATGGATGTTGATGTTTATCACTGAAGCTCTTTCTGATGGTGCCGTTTCCTCCCTCCTGCCCTCAGATATCCGCTCCCTCCCTGATGTGGCAATGACCGGAAACTGTACAACCGAGTGCAGCGAATTGGGCCACTCGGACGCCTGCTGGATGCCCGGGCATCCCTCCCCCGTACGCAAGACCAGGAACCCCCCGAAACTCTCCACCTTCGTGCCTTACCAGGAGAGAGGGAGCCTGGGTCGCCTGGCTAACGGGAGCGCCAGGCTGGGTGGCGAGGAGCACCGGTCGCGCCTTCCGCCCTCCCGCAGTGCCTATTCCAACAGCGGTCACGACGCCAGTCAGGACTGCCCCTTAGAGGAGATGCCCCTGAGCGTGGCCTCGGAGTTCCCGCCCACCTCCCCTTCTGCCCACACTCCAAAAAGAGAAATCTACCTGTGAGGAATATCGTCATCTGAATGAAGGAAAGATGCACCCACTTCAGGAGGAGAAACAGGCTGTCCACATGCTAAAGCCAATGCCCGTTTTGTAGGTAACAATAGGCTGTGACTCATTCAACCACTGGCATGAACACTTGCTTTTTGTCATTTCCTTCTTAAATTATTAATTTATTAGCATATTTATTGAGAATTCCACAAAGTTAATTGATGCACTCACTCATTTATTTATACAAAATCCTGAAGGATACGATTCTAACAGATCAAAAGGAAATGCAGATGGTAATTGCTACTTTAGTAGTGACTAATTATTGTTGTAGTTAGCCAAGTCCCATTCTGTGAAGTGATCTCTTGAATTTGAAAGTTGTGATCAGTGCTCTTGTGCCATTATTAGATATAATTTAATAGACAGCTAGTCAGGCCCTATCAGAAGGCATAACACTTTTGACTAACAATCAAATGAAACGGTCTATCTTAATGTACAGTGCTGTAAATACATTTCAATGGTGTGTTCTACATATATTTTTGTCTGGCATAAGATGAAGAAAAAAAATAAGAAAAAAAAGAATTTTTACATATTTGAGCTTTTCTTTGCTGCTGCTGTTTAAACTTGATCGAAACCATCTCCAGAAGTGGAGCTATAGATTTTGTGGAAGGCATTTATCCGCGCTTCACAATCACACACGCACACACACAGACACACACACACACACAGACACACACACACCTTCGACCCCTAATCATAGTAGAATGGCCTTTACCTCCGCTCCCTGTAGAGCTCTGCCACTGGTGGAGAAAGCCGTGTGCCAACATTTAAACTGACATCATGCTCCACTGAGTCCCAACACTCTGACCTATGGTTCATCATGAAAACGGTTGACTTGGCCACAGTACCCCGGAGTAACAATGACCAAATGCAGAGCAATCGCGAGGCACATTCTGATTGGCTTTCTCATATCAAACCTTGTGAGACACTCTGTTGATGAAATCACACCAGTGGACCAGTTTAAAAAGCTCCTCTGTCGTGACAATCAGACGGGCTCTCACAATCCTTTCCCCTGAAGCTCATAGTCCTCCCTCCTCATGATCTATAAGAGGATCTGTAGATCTAATGGATGCATAAAGAGGTATTTACATTAAAGGGCACTTGAGCGAGGAAAACCACGGGCGATTGAGCATGCGCGGATGTTAATATCGCGTCCGTGTTCTACACGAGTGCTCGATGTCAAGAGTACCGTCTTTCTTTATTTTTAAGTCGCAGTTCTCACTCGATATAAACTTCTTCAGAGGGGGATTCAATGCACAGTGTGGACCTTGAAGCTCTATCGAATAGATGCAGTTTAAGACAATAGGGGCGTTATTGTCAAGCATGAGGGGGGTTTCGAAGAACTATATAATGTCATGTCAGTGATCAATATCTGCAAATGCAGATTATTGTTGAGTTTAAACATAGGTTCAGATACGACTGCCACTCCTGCTAATTATCATTTCCCTTCTATTGAGGACAACATGCTTAATAAATTATTAGGTATTTTTCCTCTTCTGGCTATTGAACAGAGAATCAAATCTTTACAAAGAATTTCCAAGTGAATCTGAAGGATATGTCTGAAGGACACTGTTTTAGTCCGTAATTGGGTGTTAATGATGACAACACTAGCCTGCCTTACAACATTGCAGAGCTGGCTGGTGTCTTTGATTTGAACATTGATTTGATTAGATTTGTAGATACCTTTCACCCCTGCAGAGTATTTCCATAGTGAGATTGTGTGTCTGAGTAAGAGTGGAAGAGCCTTGAATGGACATTTCCTAATTAGGGTGAGTAATGAGTCCTGAGCTAGGGCATGTGTGAGCACACCCCCAGGACAAGGCATCCACCAGATAATGCAAATCCACCCGCAGAGTTACAATCAGTTAAAAGGGGTATTTTTATCAGCACTTACCTCATCATGCTGCCATTGGAAACTGCGTTTAAAATAATTAAACTGAAAACATATGGAAATTACTGGACATGGCCATGATTAAATAAGGTGGGTGATTATCCTGCCTTGAGGGGGAGAAAGCACATTATGCCGTTTTCAAAGCCATTTAGCGACTGAAATAAAATTCAAACAACAGCCATGATACACTGTGATTAAACCCCCACGCACCCCTCCAAGCGCCCTTCTCAGAGCTGTGGCTAGCCGCCTCACGCACTCAAAGCAGTGGGTAGGATCACTGACCTGGAATTAATGACAAGTGAGAAAGATTGCAACGAGTGACGACACCAATGTCACATAGCCTCGATCACAACTTTATCTATCGAACCGCTTTGACTCGATTCAGATTCACAACTGCTTTGCATCCAGATTTATCTCTGGGGTTAAATCTAGCCAGATTGCAGCCTAAGTACACTTATCGCTTTCGTGAATCTGGTATCTTTGGATTTGTCTCTTTGATCACCAATACGTGAAACAAATTGGGTAACTCTCAGCAGATAAGTCGTGATCATCTGTTGTTGCTCCGAACGGAATGACAGGAGTTTGATTTAAGTCTTCTGCAAAATAATGAGAACAAGCCTGCTCCTATTTCCCCACCCCCACGCCCTTTTTTTAATGAGTTGGACTCTTTCACTCCAGCCAAAAATGATCTCCTGCTACTCACCCCTGGAACAATTTATCACCAGGTTTGACCTTTCTTTTGAACTCATGCTGAATGAACTGTGTTTACTTCTCTCTCAAACACAGAATGGTTCTCCTTGATTATAGTACGAGGACTTCATGAAGCACCTAGATACACTCAAAAGTATGTGGAATAATGTTTAATTTGTACTTAACATTGATTTAATGTTGAATTCACTTGAGTATCTTTTGCCTCTCTGTAGTGTGTATTGTATGGTGATCATTTCTGTGGACAGATGGACAAATTACTGTACTGAAAATGGCAAGGGATTTTTTTCTTACTAATCAAAGACTCTTGACTGGTTGTGCGAAAAAAAAAAAAAGACAAAAAAAAAAACTTTTGGTGGTGTCGTGTACATAGATCTCCACAACCTTGGGTCTGCTGTCAAGCAGGTGGTGATTTTAGCATGAATTCCAAAGATAATTGGTAGAAACTGTTTACTCTTTTTTCTTTTCTTTTACTTTCTGAAATGTCAGTGCTGGTTCATATTCAAAAAGGCCCTATCCCAAAAGGAACCGAAATTAACTGAACATTTCACGTTTTCTCACAGTTCATCTAGAACAAAGACAATTGCCTTGAAAATATGTCTTTACGAGAGAGAGAATCTAGTTGTTATCCTAATTGTTGGTATATTTATATAGGATAAAATGCTTGTGATGCCATGTTTTTGTACAGTTTTATGTACATACAAGTGAAGCTTTCTAAAAGTTCTGAGAAAAGCCGATGGCATATAAAAATTGTAACATGTTTTCTTGAGATGTGCACATCTTGCCTTGGATGGATTGACCTTTGCTGAGTCAGTGTGAATGTGGCCGTTCTATGCCTGCACTGTAGTCATTCACCGGCTCCCACCTCCTGAGGACTTAATCAGTTTTTATGTTTATCGTGAACAGTGGATCGTCTTATCTTACCAGTTTGTTAAACTCCTGTGTTCTGCTTCGTTCTGTTTTCGCATGTTGACAAATTCTCTTGTAATACTGTAAGTCCTCATGAACTTTGTAATAAAATCACTTCAGGGAAAAAGTGAATGCTGTCAGTGTTTTCTTTGCCTTCTATTATTATTCATCGCTTTTGAGTGTTAAACAAGGATTTGGCTGTTACATTTTTATAAGAGGTTTTGCAGCCTTGGAGCTACATTGTGTATAATGTGTTTCACTCTAGGACCCAAGCTCATTAAGAAGAACTAGTATTCTTGTCATGTGGGGACCAGCGCCTCATTTCTCAGTCAGGAAGCCCCAGAATGTAGAGAGGAAAGCATCCCACGGCTTGAAGTAGGAGTCACAGGACCTGTGTTCACTACTTCAACCAGAAAGACAATGTGCCAGAAGTACACAGTCCCCATCATGCACTTAGCTTAATACGAAACAGTTCTTTAAAGCATTGATGAGCTGCCCATTGCTACACATTTAGTGCCAGGCTTACAAGACTACTGTCTTGTGATGTTAATTTTGATATGTCTGTGAGCCTTTTCTTAAAGGGAGAATAGAATGTATTTAATGGACAATGATCCTCGGTTGGAGGCATTCAGTGAAAGCGAAACTCTTTCTATGTCTGATGTTCACGCTCAATGCATTTATTCTGTGTTTGATCATTAGCGCATAAGCTGTGAACTTAATTGACTTAATCATTGTTGCACTGATAGTATATGATTTAATAATGTGTGAACTACCGTAATGTAACGAGCGATTGAGCAAATCTAGTCCTCTTTCACAAACACTATCCAAGACCGGGTCCTGAGTCACTCTTTGGTAATTATGTCCTTCAGTATCTTCTCTTTCCCATGATCAGAGAGAATATAGCGCCTTATGCCACTATGCCTTTTACCCCTTAATGCTTGCAGTTTCTGCAGGAGAAGAGATTTTGCACATAGTGTATAAAAATGGCACGCAATACCTTGTCCTCTAGGATTATCAAAATGGCATTTCTTAAACCCTAAAAGATGTATCAGTCAAGGTTAAAGTCAGACAGGTGGACAGTACCTACATCTCATGGTCACTTCCAAAATCCAGTGTGAAGATGACAAGAGGAGGTAGTGCAAGCAGAAAGGTCATCATGTCGAGTCACAGATTTTGAGATATCATATAGTGTTAGGTGAAGAATGAGCCAGAAAGATTAAATAAATACAGTCTTTATACCTGTAGTATCTTCTGTACATTAATTGGTCAAAAAACAAAATATAGGACAAAAGTACATTTTGACGCGATGCTAGTGCTAGATCAAAAGTCAGAGGATCAGCAGGGTTGAATATCTTGACCAAATGCCAAAAGATTTAACTCGCAGACACTGGTGCCGCCAGAGGAAAAAAGTTGGGCGATCGTCAATGTCACTAGGATCCATCTTCTGGACACCATAAATGTCAACGTACAAAATTGCAGGGCAATCCCACCTGACAGCTGTTGAGATTTTTCAGTCTGAAGGAGAGTGGTGGATCCACCAACTGCCATCCCTGCAGCCATGCAGGGTGAGATAGTTCAAAGGTGTTGGATATGCAGCACTGAGGACCTTGAAATTGCCTTTCACTGCCCTGTAACATTGGATCAGCCTACTATACCTACATTATATGTGGTTCAAAGATCAAACATATGCTATAGGCACCCTGAAACCACGGGACTGTCTGACAGAACTGGCATATACAGAGTTAACGGTATTTATTCTTCTGGACATAGATAAAGGCAACAATCTCCCTTGTATAAGCCTGTTAATCTACACTCATTAGGCACATTGTCCTCAGCCATGGCTGCCAGTGAGCATTATGGATAAGACTCCAGTCAATGTATGTCTTTGTTACATAAAGATTTCTGTGAAGTCAATAATTGTTTTGCATTATCTCAGTGAACAGTGGCATAAAGTGACATTTGGTATAAAATGGTTTCACAAAGAAAATGGCTCATCACAGTTAATTGGATCTTGTTAAGATTTTCAATACGAAGTGAATACACGCCAAATGCAACATCACATTCAGCTCAACATTCGATCCAGTCACGTAGAAATGTGAGGATAGGCCAGCCGGAAGAAACAGCGTATAGGTCACTCGAACCGGAGTTCAGAAACGACATTAAAAAGAGACCTCGGAGGATGCCGACCTCGATCTCCTCCACACAGGCCCGTGAAATGCCATCGCCCAGCCCCCTTACCAGCCCCTCTGACATCGTAGCGGACGAAGAGCTGCTGTGCGTCACCGCGCACCTGTTCTTTCACATAACATGCTTGGCAAGCGCAGGGCATAATTATGATGCATGTTTTTCTGGGGTGAAAAGCATCCGAGTGGACCACCCTGGACTTAAGAGACCGCCCTTTGCTTTTATGCTTCTGCCTCAGCTTGGCACAGCTCCATCCGGTCTGATGAGTTTGTGAATTGGGCGGACCAAGCGAGCAAAGGTCTCTCACCCACCTAAATGATGTTGAGACAAGCAGCAGCCACTGCAAAAGGGACAGCAACACATACGTCAATGTAAGTAGAAATATACGTTATATTTATATATTTGGACGGACTGGATTTGCAGTGGAGGACAATTATGGAGCTACTTAGTCACTGGGCTGCACTAATTACAGCCTAAAAAAGTTTAAGCAATACCTCTAAAAAGTGTATAGGAAATATATTTGAATGAATTAGATTGCACAGGTGCACTTAAAAAGTCTGCCTCATACTAGCAGATATGTTGCATTACTCACACACAAGTGCAATATGAGACAAGCCAACACATCAGCTCATCAGCACTGATAAAAGTGATTATGAGAAGATGTATATGTAACACAATTAAATATATGATATTAACAATGACAATGTATGTTTTTTATCTCTACACAAAAAAAAGTGTAGTCCTGGACCTGTATTTGCTTAAATGACAAAAGATTGTGCATTCCTTCCTTAACAAGCTGTAATCTCAGCAAATCTTCTGAAGGCAATGCACACAACAAACATTTCATCGTTGTATTTACTCTGCAAAGTAGTGGTGGTCACGTGACGGTTGACACGTGAGGTTGTGTGTGACGTCGTTTCACGTTTCCGGTCAGAAGTCAACGGAACCACCTCGACAAAGAACTGCGAACTGAACTTCAAGGTAAGACTAAAGATGTACAGTGAGTTAGTTAGATACAGTCTTTGCATGTTAGCAAGTGGCCTTAAACTACCGTTAGACGTAACATGTCCCAACTTCATCCAGGACAACCAGGCTGATCCTCAGATATACTTTGGCCGATTCCCTAAGGGGCCGTTCACACCGGACACGACTTTTAAAAGCGCAGCCGCTTCAAAAACGCCTTGGCCAGGGAAAAAAAAATAAAAACAGCCCGCTGCGCCTGTGGAGCGGGCCTGCGTGCGCACCCGGGCGATAAAACTTCAAAATAGAGTCAAGCAGACGTCGCGCTCTTGCCCTTGCTGTGTTGTGGGATGAGGAGGAGGAAAAAGCCCCAAAAAAGCGGAGATTTTGGGTTCACGATATAAAAAAAAAAAAAAGGAAAGAGTACGGCGAATACCACCATCTATTCCAAGAATTGTGTCTCGATGACGAGCGCCGTATGCTATTGCAGTAGTTTTTCGATCTTGAATTATAAAGTTCTTCGTAGTTGAAGACCGCTAATATGAATCCTTCGTCGGCGGTTGCCATTTTCTTTTGAAATTCTACAAAGGAGCATTTGGTTTTAAGAACAAAGGGGTCTTTAATCTCCCCCTGATTTTAGGAACAGGATGGGGATCAATTTGCATTTCAACCAGCAGAGGTGAAGAGGGTCTATGGGAGGATGAATGTAAGCTGAAATAAGATTCTCATCAGCTGTAACAGATAGAACTGAATAACAATTCCTTCTAGGTAAAATATGTTGTTAGTAAACACAGGAGGGACTTCAGAGGCCTGTCTCACGAAGCTGGATTAACATACCCGGGGTTTCCCTCAGTTATCCAGCTGCACTTAACCAGATGTCCGCGGTCTCACGAAGCCGGTTATCAACTCGTTAAGTGAACCCAGGAGTGTCTCATCTCGATCTGTGCTCCTGCACATAAAAGGGGCGGAGTTAACTCCGTTACACCAATTGTGCACCATGGAGAAGCCGCCGAGAGCAACGTATTTTACAACGGAGGAGCAAACCATAATCTTAAGAATGTACGAAAAATATAGAGAAAGAATACAAGCATAAAGCAATGCTGCAGCAGCCAGAAGCCGCAAGGAATCGTGGCAAAAAAAAATCGCCAACTCCGTCAATGCATAAATTACTGGGATTGTAATATTAAATCACTGTCTCAAATGTATGTGCCTATATTGATTATCTTTTCGTTTTAACAATTTAACCTCATTTCAGTTGCAACCCCAGTGGAGCTAAAAGAATGGGAGCAAGTTAAAACCAAATACAAGAACATAGTTCAAAGCGGTCAGTAAGTTTATTATAATATCTTCCAGGCTACATGTATGATGTGAACAATATTATACAGTTATCCTTCTATTGTGAAAGTAACTTGAGTAACATGTGTGGGTTGGGGTTTCCCCCCACAGTGGATAGTGAGACCCTCAGGGTCACGCTGCTACCTAGACAAATGCCATCCGTGATAGAGGTAACAGTAAATTCAAACTGTCATACACTTACAAGCAATCTGTTGGTGCTGATCGTGCATTAAAGAGGAAGAAATCTTTTGCCACTTCTCATGTCGGCCACTGAGGAGGCAACAGAGGAAGAGACGCTCTCTGGAGCGCTGCTCTTACTATCCGTGCGCCTTCCTCAACGGGATTCTGTAGAAATGGGCAGGCCGTTTTTCCAAGACAATGATTGGCCAGTAGGCGGTCTTATAGACCCGCTGAGATCTTATCCGGGAACTTAACCTGCTCCGGAGCAGGTTAGGCGTTCAGCGTAAGTTACCGGGGCAACGTACCCCGATAAGAAGTGAACCAGCTTCGTGAGACGGAAAACCCAGGGTTAATCCAGAAGTTACCTCGCTAAAACGAAATCCAGCTTCGTGAGACAGGCCTCAGGTACCGGAAAACAGGAATGTTATGGAGCCATCTTCAAAACCTACGCCAAAGAGAGACTCTGCCTCTGTGGGACTTTTAGCCAATCGCATGCCGTAGAACTAACCAATGAGTGGCCTTAAGCTCTGTGAATGAGACCTATAACTAACACGTGCGCAAGAAGAGCGGCCCTTTTAAATCCCCACGTGACTGGACAAGACCTGCGGTCTGGAGTTCGTTGAGGAAGGATGGGCCCCGATCGGGATTGCATAAGCTGTTCTGTCATCATTCTTTTATTAAATAATTATTAGTTTAACTCTTTTTGGACTCCGGATATTATTCCTCGCACCATCTCCCAGGATTTTTGGACATATTCTTCAGTATGTAAGTACAAACACTTGGACTATCAGAGATAGATGTAAACAGTCTGAAGACAAAGTCAACTGCAGACAGAACTCCAGCAAAAACTTGAAAAAGGCAAAGAAATGTGAGGTAAACTACCTTCCACCACCTCCTCAAGGTGAAACTGATGAAACCCTTGAAAAGGAGAGAGTGGAGCTGCTCTACAAGTATAAGAAGAGGATCAGCAAAAACCTTCTCCCTGCCTCGAAATGATGTCATTCTCAAGAAACCTCCCGTGATTGTCTTCAAAACTCGATGGCCTGCCCTGTTTGAGCTTTCCCAGGTATGTTGAACATTTTGACTGCATCACCTTATGCACAATGCTTATCTAATATCACTGTGACAATAAAATAAAAGCTATGCTTACTTGATTATCTGTGGGGGAAAATGAGTAGTATTCTTACCTAATGAAGCTGTGAGGGGAAAAAACTATGGCTATCTGATTATCTGAGGCATGTTGAGAAACTAAGTGCCTAACTAAACTAAGCACACATCATGTACTTGACTGGCATGACTGTTTTATTCGCATTGTGTCTGTATCTTGTGATGTTTCTCCATCTCTCTCTCTTGGTCTCTCAGATTGAGGAGAAATTTCGGAGGATCACACTGAAGCCACTACTGTCCACATTCCTGGGGAAATTGGACCAATACTGTCAAACTGTTGAGCCTGTACAGAAGAAAGGGGGAGCTGTCGGGAAGAAACTCGATGAGACCCTTGACATATTGAATGAGGCACGTACAGTTTAGAAGTTTTTGTGTAGAAGCAATCTGATGTCTATACTTGGCTTAATCCCATTTTTCACACAACAGCATTGAGTCTTGAATAGAAGCTGTGATCAGAGGCCTCAATGAGTTTATCAAGGTCTGCAGGTAAAGAAAATATACCTCTGCCCCTTGGCTTTGAAGCCCTGCCTGTATGAAACACCATTGTACCATCCAGCATAGTTGATGGCTTTGTGGAATCATGTATACATGTTTCTCCGGGGATATTCATGAAATCTTCATTCTAAAAACACAGAAACAATTTTAATTTTTAGAAAATGAATATATACAATGCAGTGCTATTCACTTTACAAAACTTGTTTGATACATTTTAGACTCGATGGATTTTAAACTTGCTTGTGTTTCTGGCATGCAAACTTGTTGCTTTATGATAAAGGTTTACCCATGTAGATGCTTAATGAATTAGCAGCCCCTTTTTTAAACAGAAATAAACCAAAAGTTAAGACCTACATACTTGCACATAACTTAATAAAAATAATTCCTGCAGATGTATTCTGTTTTTTATATTTTACAGATTTGTGATGATGACGATGCTGCAACTGTCCAAGAGGAAATTCCTACCTTTGTCCTTAACATCTTTGTGGTCATCAAAGTCAGAGAGGAAGGTGACAAGCAAACAGGACCAGCCATCGAGGGAGCAGAGGGGCTTTTTTGTGTTTCTGATATTGCACCTGCTTGTGCCTACCTGATGGGCCTTATGTATGCTTTGGAACTTAGCTACCCTAAAACACTTAAATATACCTTTTGAGGTTTTTCCGATGATCTTTTTGGAGCTAGAGGATGTAAACCAAAAAATGTCCTCAAAGGTCCATGATCTCAAGGTCAGCTTGCATACCTAAATAAATCAGACAGACATCATTGAAGGCAGGCAGTTTGAGTGACCTCCCTCTTGTCTAATTTCTCAGGTTCTCATGTTTCTCAGTTTACACTACTTCATCTGCCTGGAACCGGTCCTGCCTACTGTCATGGCCCTGCTGATGCCCCCTCCTCTCTACCTCCTTCTGCTTCATGGATCGTGTTATCTGGATCATGGACCATGCCTACCACTCATTATATAATTTTCTTTTTGCATACAATTATTATGCAGAAGAAGCAAAGCTGGTTTTTGTATGAATTACTCAGTTTTGTACGTAACAAATTCTTCTTTTAAGGTATATCTAACTTAATTGTTTAGGTTAAGTCAACACATTTTTGCAAGTAAAGTGTACCAAATTTTTCAGATTACGTTATTTGACTTTTCAAGTAAAGTCAACTTGATTTTGCAAGTTAATTCAACTTAAATTTGCTTGTAAATTTAGGTTGAATTAACTTACAAAATCAAGTTGACTTTACTTGGAAAATGTGTTCGCTGCATACAAAAAATTTAAGTAATTCATACAAAAACCAGCATTGCTTATTCTATGTAATAAATTTAGGCAAAAAGTTGCAAGCAGGATATTTTTATCAGTGAGATGAATATATTGACAGGACACGGCAGTGAGCATTGCGAGAACTAACACACAGGTGAGATCCATCATCCACCCTGTCACCGAATTCAAGCGCATTGAGATTGACCATATTTCAAACAATTTATAAATTGTTAAACTTTTGAGAACAACATTTCAGTGTTCCGATATATCACCAACACTTTTAACGCATATCGGAGGAAATAGGGTACATACTGTACTTTTGTCACTCCACCGCAAAACTTCAGTCATCCCAAACAAGCAGCAGAAGAAGAAGCCATCCACAGACACGAGCGATTTGGTGACAACCCATAACTGACGCCAGTGTCCTTAAATCTGTCAGCAACGGACGGGATTTGCTTGTCACAGAACGTCAACAAAACAAAAGAAAGGAACAGGAAGGTACTGGATATGGACTTAATGACTAGTTCCCACATCAAGAAAATGGCTGATTAAACAACCAACACTCAAATTTGATTGTGCACAAATGATACATCGAAGGAAAGCTTTACTGTGACCACAATACCACAAGCTGGCTTCTCTTACACATTACGTACGCCTACCCATCAGTGACTGTGACAAGGCAGCCTCCCATGTGAACAGCAACCCTTCAAAGTCATATCTATGTGCATGTACCGTTTGTTGTATATGTTTGATTCGGTTTAGTTGCTGCTGTTGCTTTCAGCTGCCATTATGATAATGTCTGACAGCATGTTAAAGTAAGAACTGTTAAACCTCACACACACAGAGACATACAGACTTACATTCAACATAATAAGCCTGCATAATCAGACACAGACACATATTACTCATGGCAAACAGTGTTTCCCCTGGTTTACAGCTTCAGGGGGGCGGCGCGGCGCGGCGGGGGCGACAGCGACAACACCGACACAAACACTTAAAGTAGTGGTTCTCAAACTTTTTCTGTAAATAACTTCATTTTGTGACTCCATCTGTGCTTTTATAAATAACAGAATAAAGAAAATTGCAATCACTTTCAAGTAAATCAGATTGCTCCATCAGATATTTTTTTATTTTTAAATTGCAATCACTTAGAACAATGAAAATAAAGTTATATCTGTGCAAAAAATAACTAATATTTAGTTACTACTAAATAGCTCATTGTGGAAAACAATAAGCTATTTATTTTTTTGCCAAACAAAACAGAATGAGTGCAGATATGTGAGCATCAGGTTGCATCAGTATTAGTGGAGCAGTGAGCCTCTACACATCTTCATAAACGGGGTTGTAGATTTGATACAATTCATGCTCAACGTTGATCTGAGATCTGTTTTCTGTTTTAAGAAACGCAGCAGCAGGAAGGATGTCACGGAGACTTCTGGCAAAGAGCCAAAAGTCGGCGAGTCGCTATGCGCATGCGCAAGCGTAACCTGTTAACGGCATAACGTAAACATTTACCCGAAAGTACAGGCATTTCTCCATGTATTTATTAATGACTTAGTTTTATATCCGTGTACTTTTGTAATATGTGAAGGCAGCAGCTCATTGTTGGTACAAGACACGAGCACTTTGTCTCTTTCACCTGGAGCAAGAGAGCTGCTCCGGGTTCAGAGAGCTGCTTCGGTGCTCCTCACATGAGAGCTGCTGTTGCCATCTTCACCCTGGGAGCGTTTAAAACGCATATATAGGTCTGCTTTTCACGCGACATATTTTTTGACGCTCTCTGTCCGCTGCTGTGTGCTCAGCGCTCACCTGTCTGTGCGCGCACGTGTCTGCGCGCATCAGGGCGGAACTCCGCTGTGCGCGACGCAGAGCAGAGGAGAAGTGTTAACGCGACCATGTAGAGACCGAAATGACAAGCTGTGTGTAGATAAGATCAATAAAATACGGCCGTTTAGTTTGTTTAATAACAGAACAAGGTGTAGACCTGTTCTATAGGAAAGAGAAACTTAAATGACGACTTGTGATCTGGCGCTGTCGAGAAAATTACAGGGGGGCGGGGTTTTTTTTCAGGGGGGCGCCCCGCCCCCCTATTCTAACGGTGGGGGAAACACTGGCAAATACTCACCAGGACGCATCATCTCAAATACCCTCAATCATTGCCCCACTTAAATTCCTAAAATGGAACATACGTGGGATTGGCTCCCATGCTTAAATATATATAATATTTATCCAGTTAAAGAAATGTAACCCTGATAGATACCTACTTCAAGGAACTCACACTTAAAGCCCCAACAACTGTAGATAACGGTCAATGGAAATACACCCATTGCAGACGCAGAGGGCATAAATACTGTCATTGACACACCAATCAACACCACTGCAAATTGTTTTGGACCGAACATGGATGACCTGATTGTATTCACATCCCTTTCAGAGAGTTTAAAATCATCACTGGAGGAGATTTGAACACAGTTCTTAACCCAACAATAGACCGATCCACAGCAACTAGCAGGAAATTGCAATCCACTGAGACAATAAACCAGTACATGGCGGAGTTAGGACTTAGCGACAGTTGGCGTATAAATAATCCAACAGTAGATGAATATTCATATTTCTCACTACCACTTCACTCATTCTCCAGCATTGACTTTCCCCTCACTACAAGTCAGTTTAACAGGACATCACTGATACACCGATCCCTTCAATTGCAATAATGACCATGCCCATATCTCCTTAGTTCTCCACACACAGACTTCCAGATGGCACTGTAATGTTTCCCTCCTCAGAGATCCACACTTTGACAGCTTCTTCAGGTAAGTGGGCATCCTTCATGGACACAAATGATTTTCTCGAACAGCTCGCCAACAGTACTTTGGGGAACTGCAACAACAGTAATACAGGGAGAAAATAATTTCTCATCTCACAAGAAGAAGAAAAAGAATTTGAAGAATTCAATATATTGAAACCTGGAACTGGAAATCAAACATTGAGAAAATACTTGTACTACAACTCCCACAGAGGACAATCATAATAAACGGAGGAGATAAAAATTATAATTGACCGTAATGTCAAATAATAAATGATTTTTTACTTCAGCAACTGTGACACAATTATTTTGAATAGATTGTTGTTAGATACAACAACAATGCAAGAACTAGATATCACACAATTGGCATTCATCAGGTCCTCCATAAAATGGCAGCAATACTTTAAAAACAATATTACAGAACTCTTCAACCCAGAATTCCACCGAGCTTAAAAAAAAAAAAAAGCTTCAACAAATTATACAAAATGTTGCTTTTATCAACTTTGGAGAACATCTCAAGTACGGCAGAGGCCAGCAATGAATATCTCCAACTTTTAGTTGCTTTATGTATGTGTGTTCACACATTTATTTTTTCTCCTTTTCTTTTCAAACTCTAAATTCTATTTCTACATTCTAATATTCCATCTCTTATTTCTTTGTATGTTTTGTTCTGCCAACCACTCCCTTCACTGTGAGAGTTGTAGGGTTCTTAGAACCTAGTTTGTCAAATTTGGACTTTGCACAATGTAAAATGAGAAGTTGTTTGTGTGTACATTACAATGCATGAAAAATGATAATTAATAAGGGATATTATTATGAAGGATTTGTAATTGTATATATATATAAAGGTCACTTTTATTTACTGTGAAATGATTAATGTGTGAATGGATGTTAGATGCTGCATGCTGCATGTACTGTCGCTTTAAGGAATAGTAGTTCTCTTGTTCGCCTGAGGTGGCGGAGCTGAAGAATTGACTTTCGAGACTTGACCGGTCTGAAGAACAGGAAGTGGAGAAGAAGAAGGCTGGCTCCGTCACTTTAGTTGCGGGCCAATAGCGAGTGAAGCAACCACCAGAGGTATTGAGGGAAATTAGGTTAACGAATCGGAAGGGCTCTAGGCTCCATGAACGATATAAGTTAACTGTATGAAGGAGGAGCGGTCTCTTCTTCCGGCTACGAGCGAGCGACTCGGTCCTGCGTGCCCCTGGAGTTCGCTGGTGGAGAAAGAGGAGCTCGATCGAAAGCATAAGCTGTCTGTCTATCACTTTTTATTAAATATTCTTTTATTACAACTTTCTTGGACCCTGGACCTTATTTTCCTGCATCACCTCCCAGGATTTTTGAGCATTTCTACAGAGTGGAACAAATACATCTATATTTTACTTGAATACAGTATTCTATGTTATTTCCGCTATACAAAACATACTTTAGGTCTAAAGTTGCTCGTTGTAGTCTGTTTGTATGTGCTGTCGGGACAACTTTATCATCCACTGTTACTTTTTTCCTTGTGAACTATTCACTAACAATAGTCACTAAAAGAAAGCTCAGCTCACATAATTTGTTTCACTCCAAACAGCAGAGTGGAGGTTCAAGAATTTCAAGAGCTTGAAGAGATGTTATTGTGCACTCCAAGGCTCTCTTCCAATTCACTTCTTGTAAAAGGAACCTGCATGAGTAACTTTACAGAGTTTATCAGCTCTGATGCCGTGCTTAACTTACTGCTAGTTTGAGCCTGCCCTGCCTCACTGGGAGTGAGGGGAAGCCAATATTATCAATAGCATGTAACCCTGGACATAACCTGGACCCCTGCTGTGCATTCATCATCTACTCCAGTCCAAGCTGCTGCATGCTGAACTGCAGGAGAGTGACTGGTAGACTGGGAATGCAGTTCTATATCCTACAAGAGGTTAAGTAGTGTGCTGGGTTACTTGCTCAAAGGCTTAACTGTTAAAGTACCAATGTTTTAAAGGCTTTTGTCAGCTTTTATTTTTAATTGTTCTATTATTAGAATTGACAGATATTTTTGTTACCTCTGTAACACTGGTTAGATTGGTACTGAGGTATTACAGCATTTCTGCTCTCCATTGAATTTTAACTCAGGGTAAGGGGCTCCATTTTCTAATTTATTACTCTATTAGACCTGCTCGGCATTTCACTTTACTGTTGTAGTGAAAGATGACATAACTGGCACCTTCAAGACCTATTTGCTGCTGGAAATTTCTCCTGTGGCAGGTGCTGGGCTTCACAGAATTGCCGTGTAGGCCTGGCTTTCTTTCTATCAATTATTAATGTGTCTATGTTCTGCTGGAGACCCTTACTTGAGGGATATGCTGTCTCAGTATTATGGTTATTATCTGCTTTTTGACTCATGGAAGTGTTTTGCTATTCAGGGGAGTCACCTAGAATTGGGCAAAAGAGACCCGAGACCATGTGGTAATTGACAATGCAATAAAGATGGGCCAGGAAGATGATGAATTGAAGATGTTAAATTGAATCAATCACTCCGTACATATCTCATGCGCAGCCTGACTTATAATTCAGTTTTACGGTTCATATATATTTTTTACAGTGTAGTACAGTAGGTTGGCATAAATTGTGCTAAAGTTTTTAAGTTTTTAACAGGGTGAATGTCAAACTCAGGCTCTTCAATGAATCGTCATGATGTAATTTCATCAGTAGAAACAATGATGAAGAATATTTATTGATGACCTTTTTTTACAGCCAAAAACATGACAGTAAAACTAAATAAAAAATATAAGCATTGAACTCAAGAACGATGAAGAAATGTGTTTTTTCATCAACGACTAAAAACGATGAAATGATAAAATGATTGACTGTTTAAATGCTATGACTTATTCAACGACCTGCATGCATCTGTGGAATCTCTTCAGAGGTTGACGACCACTAATGAGAAGCATCTTGAACTCAGTGTCGCGTCAAACGATTTATGGACTAAATTCATACAATCCACTGAGAATTAGACAGGAAGTGGCAAAAAATACAATGTCAGTTTTTTGTGGACTATGGCAGACAAAAATCCACGCAAAACTAATCATCAAGACTAAAACTGTATTAAAAATCAGGTGGTAAAATTAACACGGCTTAACTGTACCTTTAAATAAACTGTATTTGTGGCAGAATTCTTACATAGGTTTATTTTGGAACGCACAGACTGACTGTCAAGTATGAGGCAGGTTTGAGAGCAAACATCAAGCTCCATATTGCCTTTTCCCAAAGCTAGATCATGGCACGTTTAAACTTTGATCCTCTCCTCCAGCTGGACCTGACAGTTCTGTGCATAGTCATACATCGTGGATCATGCGAGGTCATGATGTTCCTACAGTAAAGATGCCTTCCCTGAATCATTGGGGATTTTGAGACACTCCCTTTAGCTACGTTTTTACTTTATTTCATCCATTACTGACCGTTAGGCTAATGCAACACATCGGCTACGCTCTGCCTCTCTTTCTCTTTTCCTGCTGGGCATAGTGTGTCCTACTTGGAACACATGACACACATAGATGCAGACCATTGGCAAAAAGAAAGGGAGAGCGATTTTCTTAAAAATGATATTTGAAAATAACCAAACCTGAACGCGACCTGAGGCTGGAGAGCGCCAAAGAAACCTCAAACATGATATTTAGTTGCAGCAATGGCGTCAGTCTGCACAACTGTACTGCATGGCAACTGATGATCCATCGTGGGCCCCTGTGGTTGAAATAGTGCAAAGGGACACCCTCTGGATTCCTTAAAACTGGCATTGATATGACTCTGATATGTTTCTTTGTTCAGATCTTAAGACAGAAAGCTTTGCAAAGCTGTCCCCCTGCATAGCTACTTTTAAAAAGGCGGTGCACTATTGTGCTTCAGCAGGAGCCTAAACACGTCTGATCCTGAGGGTTGGTGGGGGAATAGTTCCTCTGGTGGGTTGCAGAGGCCTCGCTCTACAGGTTTGCATACATTTCTCAGCTACATTTTGCAGCATTACAACCAATATATCTATTACCGTATAAATATAGTTTCTTTTAGAGCTCCAGGAAGCACTGCAGGGAAACACTGCTCTCCTGTAGCCCTTTCCTTAAGATGAAAACACTACTCGGCTACCGCTGCTGTTGCCGTGGAAACCTGGTCACTCTCACTCTTTTACCCACACTCTTCACCACTCGCTTCATTAAGTGCGTTGCTGCTGGCAATTAGAATAAAACCAGCGGCAGGGATGGCTGTCTGGAAATGCAGTCTCCAATTACACACTTTCAAACCGCAATGTTTCTTTAAACTGCATCTGTTCTCTATATAATACAACATGCACCTGGGAGCTATGCTTCTAAAAGCCTGCACTATGGTTCCCATACCGATGAATGACTTCAAAAATTCATGTCTTTTAGTTACGTGAATACAAATGCAACACGGATCAGACGATGCCTTGTTACTCCGATGCTTTTTCAAGCTTGCTCTGCACTCGAAAAAGCAAAACAATGTTCCAGACATTGTCACGGTTATTTCACAGGCAGAGAAAAATGCCCGAGTGATCAATCCAAATCTGCATCCTCGTGTGTGCACTACAATTTCAAGTACCGGAGAGCGAAACTCTGAGCATTTTTTTTTTTTTTTTGCTCATCCATTCAAGGCCATTTCTATATAAATGATTAATATCAGAAATATAAGTGGAAGGAATGACGGCTACAAGTCTTTAAGTCTGATCACACTCAGCAATTTATATTACTGCCCGACATTTTTACTTTGATTAACTGACGATGTTATTACAGCATTAAAATTGATGAAGTAAATGTAAGTGAATCATCATTACAGGACGTTTGCTCTAAGTGAATAAGTACTCTTGAGAAGTGCACTTGGTATGTTTCATATGCAACATCATCATTAATTTAATCTTGTCCGTCGGTTGCTTTCGCACATACTAAAAAGTGTGTGTGGGGGTAAAGAACATACTGTACGTGCATCAACCTGCACTGAAAGCAGTCAGTGCAACCTCTCCCTACTAAGCGGAGTCTGTGCATCACTCATTTAACACTCTATTACCTACCACCTGAGCACACGCTCTGTCATTACTGAATTACCTACAAGCTATCCTTCTGCATCAACAGACCTTTTGTAATCGAGGGACGAGCCCTTGAACGGAGTCGGGTCAAGCGTGATTGCTGATTTCAGAACAGTTTAAGGATGCATGCAGAGTTTATTATACAGTAAACCGTATCGGAACAACTATCATAACGATGATTACATCAGCCTATCGTATTGTTTGAAGAGTTTGACCAACTGGAGAGATTAACTAAACGAATTTGTCATAACCAGAATACAGATTTCCCGCAAGCAAAATCTGCTGCACAGCCGTTAACCGGTTGACAATTCCACTCATTCCTCAAATGTAGCTTTCACTCTGTTCCTCTATGAAAATATGAGCAAATAAATTTCAGCGCTAATATCTTCACCTGAGTAAATCGTTGTCTAAATAGAGCCAGTTGTGGAGAGTGTTTCAGAATTAATGCAAACAACGAGGCGTACTGCCGCCGAGATCGAGGGCTTGTTATGATGCGAAGGCACTGAGTGAGATTGAATTTTGGTTTGTTGTAATGATTTGTTTTACAAGTAAAAGACAGAACGACTTTGGGAGGTGAGAGGACAGAAGGTCTACTTTAATCAAGGATATCAATATATATATAAAAAAGAAGAAACATCTCTGCAGTACACAGTGGCTGGCTACATTTAATTATGTCAAAAGTAATTGGTCAGATAACAAGTCAGATATCTTCTTGTGTAATTACTCAGCTGTGAAACCCCAAGTGTGTTGCTTTTCACATCATTCTAATGGGAATTAATCTTTGGCTGTTGTTACTTGAAGGTGGTACGTAATATGTGACTGCTCATCTGGAAGATGTTCTCCATATCAACACCACTTACACATAACTCTCTCTCTCTCTCTCATATAGTGTTTGGTTTGTCCGTTCTGGGCTACTGTAGAAAAATGGTGACCTCCGTGAAGTGTACGTAGATACACAAGGCTCATTCTAAGGTCATGAAAACACAACAAACTAAAGAAAACATACTTATTAATATTAAATTAAATTCCTGCCAATAGATCCCCCTAAATGTTACACTGTTCCTTCAATGGAAACTACAATATATAAGAATTATCAGTACACCATAAACTTCAAATTCCCAATACATTGGTTTATTGGGAACGGTTTTAACAGAGTGCTCAACACACACATGATCTTGTATTTTCTTTGAAGCTCTAATACTAACCAAGTCTCCCTTGGTGCAGGTACCTGTAGCTCCATTATACACCAGAAATCTGCAATCGCCACATAAAGAGAAGAGAAATCTACACTGCAGCAAATTAATAAAACATCTTTTATTTCCTTTGACATGCACCAAGGCTTGTCCACAGGTACCAGCGAGCCCTCTGCACCTCTCCCTCGTGCACCTGCTGGCTTTCAGAGTCGAGGCTGACGAGTTAATGCGGCTCAGGTGTTGTAATTGAAGATTGCCACCAGCTGGTTGTGGTGTAGCTTGGCAGGCCGGAGCAGAGCCCAGTTGGCTGTCGGGCTGAACAGGTGAGCGGTGCTTCAGTGCTGCTGGCCTCTGTTCACAATAAGCCCCTTGTTCACTGAGAGGCACTTGTATCTCCAGGCACCGCGCGCACATAATGACTCTTAACAGTGGAATACAAAAAGAACAGACCAAGCGCTTCATTGAATATTAATATGAATCTGAAGACACTCTAAAATTAAAACCAACTAACCTCATTAGCATCATCTCGTTGAACATATGAAGTAGAAAGACAATGGAGCCGCAATATCAAACAGTATTTCGTTGTCCAAATACTCTCTAGGCTGACTGTAGCACCAAATATTCATTCAGTTTAATGTAAACCACCCGCACACTTAATGCCATGCGGACCAGAAGCGATCCGTATTAGATAATATCTGCCTCATATTCTGTACCAAACTCTCTGCTCGCAAGGGAGAGCTTGTTCAGTACCCCTTTGTAGCCTTAAATGATACATTTAATACTTTCCATTTACATCTCTAAACCTGACAAACATGACATTTAAGCACTAATCTAATAAGCCACCAGTACAGGTCCAAATGGAATTAACAGTTTGCATTCGTCTAAGATGCATTCAGCATATACATAGATGTCTTCAGATGTCTAAAGTACATTAGCAGTTTCTCCCTTCTCTCATGCCCATTTCCATTAACAGCTTAAGCTGGGCATTTACAATATCTACTACTCTCTGCAATAACCAATAAAGGCTCTCGACATCGGAGGTCATGATGGGATTTTCCTTTTTTCTCTCAAGTGCCCACTTGAATTTTAGATGTAACGCTAGAACTCGAAGCGAAAGAAGCGAAATCAATTACAAACACGCATACAGTGTTATAAAATACAGTTTCACTGAGACCTGCATTTTGACTCAAATGTGAATATGTGTCCAAAAACATGAATAAGCATATCAATCATATGCCTCATGCAACTGGACTAATCTGAAGACAACAGGCGCACACACTGCACACACAAATACCCCATTCTGTTCATCATTTTATTAGGTCTTTTTTTAGCTGCTGGTGCTGCCAGAGGGACATCGTATATGTGAGCAACGAGAGAGCAAATAGCATCTTGCCCATTGAAAAGCTGCAGGGAAGGAAGTTTGGATTCTGTGGTTATGGGACAGTTTATGTAACCGCCGGCATTCCCGGCAGCCCTCCACAAATTTGAAATCGATCATTGCATTTACACACTGTGGCACCTGAGTGGGTATGGGTGCAGGCCAGCACCTTATGCCTCTCAAACGACTAAGGTGGCACTGCACCACGAGGAGCAGCAGCAATCTGTAGAGAGACGAGTCAATAAACAGTTACTCGGGCCAGCAGGCTGTTTGTCAAGTGCAATTACAGGGGAAAACATCTTTGAGTGATGTTACCTGGTTCAAACTAGCTAGAGATTGGAACGGAAAGCAAACTTAAATGATTGGAGAATGGATTGGAAGAGGTATGTGTGCACTTAATGCTCCCAGTAATACTAGCTGCTGTAAAGTACCACAAAAAGGTCCAGAATAGGCTCCTTGGAAACTCAAGGGGTGAATGCAGAAAGGGCCATGAAATATGCATGTTTGTCCTGAACTAGAAGAGATACACAAAAAAAAGATATAAACAAGACACCAATAAAGACTAAACGAAGGTAAATAAAAAAATATTATCCATAAATGATGCTAAAGTGAGCATGATTGCGTTTTGCTGAAAAAAAAAGAAAAAAAAGAACATAAATAGGTCACAGTATCACAGCGTGTTCATTCATTAAGATTCAAGATTTACCGACAAGTGAAATGGCATGACGCATCAAGTCATCTGTGAGAACAGATGAAATCTCACAGCAAATGAAATGTTAAACAAGAGCTATGTGTAGAATGCCTGAGGGCTTTACAGCCTGTTGTTGGAAGATAGTCTTGGCTTATTATAATTTACAGGCCATGATTTGTAATTAAATATTAAGTCTAATTAGCAGAATCTTTAGTAATTCATAGCATCAGTCATCTTCCGTAATTTGAAATGCTAGTTTTAGTGTCAATCTAATGTAAAAAATCTCTAATTTATTTAAAAGTACAATAGTTCTCCCTTCTTCACTGCTCATCGTGCCTGGTGCATCGACTGTAACACGAAAGGCTTTCTAGGTATTTGACAGAGAGAGCTGTTTCAACATTTGAGGTGGTTTCATCATGTTTAACTAAAAAAGTAAGGAAGCTTGTTAGGGAGTTTTTCGGAGCCACATTAGCTTTCCTTCCATTAGTCCTTGTAATAGTTAAGTGCAGAGTTCACAGCCCAATCATCTGACACTCCAAACTAATCACCTGTCTCATACAATCCGTCAACCTTTCATAGAGGCCTCGAGGTGATAGAATAATTGGTTGTGGTTCACTGTCTTCCAGGAGGGAGATGTTGTACTTCCTTTTAGTTTCTTTCTCTCTTTCTTCTCTCTGAGGGTATTTAGTTTGAGGTGACGGTGGAATCTTCTGCGAAATAGAAAGAGACGGAAATGTTTTGCAGGCGGCGTGTCGACTTTGCGGAATGGTCAGAGCCAACTGTCACTTGACCAAATAATTGATTGGCTCATCATCCTAACGCCGTATTATCTCCACGTGAAAATTCACGACGTTATGTGGTTGCAGCAACGTTTTATGGTGTGTCATTGCCAAATTAATTTGTGAGTGCTTACCAATCTCATAAATAACACACTGCACTGTTTTAAAGACTGCTGATTTTGCTCATTATCCAATGATGAGTTTGAAAGTGCCAGATTTTAACGTTGTATTTAAATACCAGTTATTGTAGGCTGGATAAAAAGTCCATAAGCCTCTGCATTTCACAGTTTTTTTTTTTTTTTTTGCCTTTTACCGACCGCAGTCCAAAATGTATCGACTATCCCTATGTCTCCTGACGTGCTTCCAAAGGGATCAATATTAAATAGAAGCAAAGTGTAGGCCCATGTCATGGATTTATTCAAAACCTCTCTATTTGCTTACTTTTTACAGTATACTTTAACCCAAAAGAGCAGTCAGCACATAAACCTATTGATGCTATTTCCAGATGATTATGCATATTACAACATTGTATTTATTCCCACTTTTCTATCCAATCCTTATATTGGTCTGTCACTGTCCACACACACACACACACACACGCAGTAATCACTAGTGGATCGTAATCCTCAAACGGCTGACCCGCTCCACTGAAGTGACAGAATGTAACCTTTAGGAGGAACTGGTAGCCCATATCCTCAGGGACAGTCAGTGTGGACACCAAATTCACAGCAACCAAGTCTTTTAAGAGGCTGCCGAAAGGGCACCGGCTTGTTGAGGGGGATACAACAGGCACACAGCCTGCAGATGTCAAACCCCTTGGAGCTTTGCCTGTTCACCGCATGATAATTGGTCATCTATCTACTCTCCTGTGATCACCAGTTTAGTTCCAGCTCCGTGGGTCAGTCGTTTAGTTCTGGTCTCATTGCTGCTTGTTTGTTTCCAGTTGTGTAGTCAGCTGTTTACTTCTGGTCCTGTGATCAAAAATTTATTTCTGGTGCTGCAGTTAGTGGTTTACGACTGGTTTCAAGGACATTGCAGTAGAAGTGCAGCGCTGCAGCCATTTTCTGCCTGATTTTATTAATTGGCTTTAGACGTATTTAATGCGGTGGAAACATTGTGTTTTGGTCATATATCCTAGTGTGAGAGAGTGAGAACGGGAGCGAGAGAGTGACGATAAAATGCAATTTCTGGGGATATTACGGAGGGACTGCATTGTTTGAAAAGCTGGAAGCTGGAGTACATTGCTTCATGTATAGCTGGGAGCTGGACAGCATTGCTTGATAAATGTCTGGGAGCTAAACTGCATTGTTGGCTATATTTGTATGAAGGAGCAGCTGAAGGAAGAGGCAGAGTCTGAATAAAAGCAAAGGGAAAAAATGAGCAAAATATAATGTATAGTGTAAAAAAACAAGGAATGTGTTGAATTTTGTCGAAATGCGGCCCTATATGAGCTTCAGTATACGGAGAAGAAGTGTAGGTGTCATAACTGTCGATGGAATAAGGTTAAACCATCAGCTGAGGTCTAAACCCCATAAAGACTGTCATGCACTTGAAGGATTTGCTATCTGTGTGTGTGAAAAGAAAAAAGTCACCAGAGTTCTTATTTTGAAAGTGCTCATGAAGCCTGTCATAAGCTCATGTTACCTTTTGGGGCTTATATTTTGAAAATCCATCTTATTCCAGGGCCCCAATAAGGTCTTTCTTGCGTCTGGGTTTTTTTATTTTGAAAATCTGGCCTACGCTAAAGCCCCCTGGTAAGCTCCTGTTTTCATCTGCTGGGTTTTTGTTTGAAAATCTTTGTGTGCTTGCTTGGAACCATGTAAACATGACACAGAGATGGAAGCTTCCCTTATACTGTTCGTCACAAAAAGTTAAAGCAGTGGTCTCCAAACATCTCGTGTGTGTGTGTGTGTGTGTGTGTGTGTGTGTGAGAGAGAGAGAGAGTTAGGGTGACCATATCCATAACACCAAAAAGGAGGACACTATTCAGTATTTTGCTGCGCGTCTGTCAGGTGTGGGGAAGGAGAGGACCCAAATGCAACTGCAACGGTTGAAAGTAAATTTATTTCTATAAACAAAACTAAAGACAGGCTTCAAAACTACAAAAGGCTACCAGAACCAAACAGGACTCCAACAGACCGGGACAAGACTACTCACGACAGGGGTAACGGACGGGGGAAAAAACAGTACGATCCGACAAGGGGACAGGAGACAGACAGGGTTTAAATACAAGAGGAGGGTAACGAGGAACAGGTGGAAAACACTGAGGGCAACACAGGTGAAAGGAATACACAATCAGGGAACGGGGCCGACAGACAATCACGGGAACAGGAAGTGCAGGAACACACAAAACACGGACTTCACAATAAGACAGGACACACAACACCAAGACGGGACACCCAACACCAACATCCTAACAGCGTCGGGCCTAACAACACCCTTGAACAGTACATTATTGTCGATACAGTACTGCCTCGAGTACCTTATTGCTTTTATAATACGGGTACCTGCGACTTTATAAATAGTAATAGTAAGCTCCCTTTCAGCACAAAATAGTTGTAGCCACCAAACGTTGTGTATCGCATTTCAGCGACAGAGAAAATAGTCCCATATGTGTACGGGACGCACATACGAGACTATAAAACTGACCGGTTGAAAGCAGGGTGGAGGATGACACTCAGCCACCGATGTATGCTTCTGTCCGTCTTTTCTCTGTCATTTTTCTCCTCCATGATGTTTAGAGGCCTCGCGTTGGGAAATTACCGACGTAATTATGTCTCACTGGAAATGATCAGGATGTTGTGATCAAACCCTTTTCATTCCTCATCTTAGTTTCCGGTTTTATGCACTCGCTCCCCGCTATAGTCTGCTCTCTGAGTGTCATCTGCTCTGCTCTCCTGATGGTGAGCCGTATCAACGTTTGACTGTACAGCAGGAACAGCGACCACAAATACATTATTCACCACTGACATTCTCATCAAAAGTCATTCCCCCCAAAATATCAAAGTTTACACCAAACATGTTTGGTAACTGTCAAGCTTGAAATGACAACTAACGGTCGCACAATTTAAATCTACCTGTTATTTTAAGTGCGCACTGATATGGAACGCTCTAAATGTAAACAGGCTGTACAGTACTTTATGGCTGAATAAAGTACACCCCGTGATTCACTCTCAACCAATTACAATGCTTGATTTGATCTACCCGTATTATAATTGCATATAACGGGTGCAGTTTGATTTTATTAAGTGTGAAGAGAGGGGATGTGAGCCCTTTTTAATGTAATTGATCTCCTTGGAGCATACCCTGCTTTATCAATTAATATGTATATCTTTTTTATATATATATATTATATATTATTAGTGCTGTCATATTAGCGCGTTATTAGCGCGTTATTAACGGCGTTAACGCAAACCAATTTTAACGCTGTCAATTTTATTAACGGCGTTAACGCATTTCAATTTTAAAAAAAAAAATTCTCACGAGCACCACGCCGGATGTAGCTCAATCGGAAGCAAAACAATAGGCACGCCGTTTGGGCTTGGAATCTAGGCTAACGTTACGGTTTGAAATGAATGAATGGTGAGCGCGATACGGCAAAATTAATGATAAGACGCTAATGAATGGAAAGTTTACTTTCAAAAAGTTGTCAGATGGTTCTCTTGACAAGACCAAAGTGGTATGTGCCATTTGTCATTGTGAACTGAGCTATCATCGTAGCCTATCCAGTCTGAAATACCACTTGATGGCCAAGCACACAGCTGATGCTAACTCTGCGCCCCCTCGTCATAGCAGACAAGAATGGATGACTTCGGACAGAAACGCATGGACACCACAACGACGAACAAACTTATTGCAGCCATAGCTAAATGGGTGGCTACTGCGTGTAGGCCTGTTAACGTTGTGGAGGACGAGGGTCTAGCTGATATAATACGCATCGCATCCAACGACAGGACCTACGAATTGCCTTTGAGAGCCTGACTGCTATGTTCCTCTCCCTCTCTCTCTCTCTCTCTCTCAAGCCCTTGTTTACCTGAAATGTGCACTTTATAATTTTATTTTGTAAACCCTTGTTTACCTGAAATGTGCAGTAATTATATTTAGTACCGCCCTGTTTAGCAGTTGTTTTTCAATAAAATAAAAAATTTGCGTAAAGCAAGCCAATCCACTTTTTCATGTTAAGAGCATTACAATGAAGAAAAAAAAATTGCGATTAATCGCGATTAAATATTTTAATCGTTTGACAGCACTATAATTAACAATGAATATGTATTTTATATATGTACATATATATTTATATAGATACACATAATTGCAATCAATTCGGTCAAAAGTAAAAAGACACCGCTGAAGTTCAAAGTAAAAGTTAAATTAAAACATTAAGTTATGAATCTTAACCTTTCCCTCCGTTAAACTGATGTAACGTTACTGTGAATAAATAATAAACTAATAAAGATTGCTCGTTAGATCCTCAAAACTGAATTATATCTCATGTTTAACCGCTACGGAGAAATCTGAGCCAGCGGATCATTTCAAAAGGTCCTGCTGGGATCAGGCTGCTCTCGGCGGGCAGCACAGCGCTGACGGCCCGGTGCTGCGGGACTCACGGTCCCTCAGCAGGAACTCAACTGGTCGCCGTATCTTTTTAAGTCGGCTGATTCTTGAATAACCGATCACAGATTTGATGATTAAATAACTAACTTCTCGCCTGAAAACATCCTAAAAGTACATGTTGTGACTCAACAACAGTAGTATTCAGAGAACATCAACGTTCAGTTGTGAGTTTCCTCATCAAGTACAGAGAAGAACGCGTATTGAGAAACGGCCGCTGGAGACATCTTAACGCTGATTGGCCAAGACTCATCAAAGATTTTCTATTATGAAGATCACGACCACTCCAATCTCAGAAACGCTGGCCGGCCAGTTCATATATTTTGATTTCAAAACAGTGAATTTCACCGAACGGTGACAAGTTTGCAGGTATGCAAAAAGCAGGACAAATACGCGTCCGGCTTGATGCTGCACTGGACAGGGCATTGAAAATCCGGACTGTCCGGCCTAAATCCGGACGTCTGGTCACCCTAGTGTGAATTTCTTAAAATCTGAACCTTGTTTAGAGGTTTTATACTTGCTTTCCGATCTGTATCTGCATGTGAGTGTGCAATTTCAGTTATGAATCCACATTAATAGAGTTTACCATGAGAGACGGGACTCAAACTGCAGCTCGTTTTAGCAATTAGAGAAGGTTAACGGTAGTTACAGTTAAAGTTGTTCAAATGTAACGCCTGCGTTTGTCAAGTGGTCGCTAAACACCACAGGGATCAGTCTAATTAGCAGATATCAATCGGCTGTGTGTCCCCCACCTGCAAAGGCTGCCATGGTGACGGTAACTTCTGAGTGACTCCTGGGTCAGACAGTTCATTAAAAATGCAGAATATTACTATAGCAGCAAAGAGTTATATGTGTGTGTGCATGTGTGTCTCCCACTGGCTAGCTAATTGCCACCGCCCTGAACCGCGCTAGTATGGCAGTTACTGCTGTCCCGACCCACGGCGTCGTAATGCCCACCCTCCGGTTCCTCCCCAGGTGAACACCGTTAGCTCTGCCAGCCATGTTAACGGTGTTTGCACTGTTCGTGCTGGTAGCACCATTAGCATCGAGCAGCCGGCTCTGCTGCCTTCATGTTGAGAGCTGTGTGGAGGCAATCCCTCAATCATAAATATGCTGTGAATTTTGAATTTAGCACCCTTAAATGGAGCTAAAGATGAGAGGCACCATTCAAAATATGGCTTATTATTCAAAGACCACAATTCCTATTCTCTCTTCTTTTTTTTTCTTTTTTTTAAATAGTGTACTAAACTTTACAGGAATGGGTTTGTTCCTTAATTTCATCATTTTCAGTCTCGATCAGGTTGTGGAGGTTTACTGTTACACTGTGATCTGAAGGCTGCTATCTTTTTAACCTGTTTATGCTGCTGAATCAGTTTGACATCCTGGATATGTCCTTGAAACGCACATTGTAGAGCCCTCGGCCTGCTTGTCTCTTTTACATTTTTCCAAAAATTAGACTACATTTATTCATGGTGTGCAGTTAGTGACCGTGTGGGCTCCATGATAGCTCTGGCAGCTTTACGGGTGAGGGTCGGGACTTCGCAAAGGCTCAATTTCAGACACAATTTTAAGCTCACCACCACTCTGCTCATTTGAATAAATGAGCAATATGAACAAGGATGGTGCTATATATTTGGGTGATATTCTAGTGTGTGCCAATTCACATTTCTGTGCTTTCATTGCTCTCATGCCAGAAAATGTGCGCGTCTATGTCCTCCTTTAACGGTGTGAGCCCTTTCAAGTTCCTGCCCAAATGACATGTGAAATCTAAATCTAAAAGTTGAATGTATATACCAGTTTTGTTGCAGTGAGTACGGTGTGTGTGTGTGTGTGTGTGTGAATGAATGAGAGAAATGATGTTGAGTGGGAGCCACCCTGCACAATGTTGAATGGAGCCATTAGAGCAGAGAGCGAGGGTGCTGGAATGAGTCGGCTCTGTAAATGCAGAAAGAGAAGTAGTAGCTTACATATTGACTGGAGATGCGGTTGACGTCTCTGGTGAAGAAGATATAAGATCTATATGACAGCTTATACCTTGAGGTCTTTTGAGAGTCTCTGCAAAGAATACAAACTGCTGGTTAATCAGCGATGGACGAGTCTCCTAATAAGGCAGTCTCCAAGAAAATACATTTAAGGTGCTCCTTCATGAGAAAATAAATATTGATCAACGGGTACCTAGATACTGTATTGCTCTCTTGTAGTAGACACGTTTATTAAACCTACTACTTTCATTTTCAATGTTTTATTCACAGATAATGATTGGTTCAGCTTATATGAATTCCCAAATGGTTTCTTATGGAGATAAGGACTACATTCATTCACTTTACAATAATTAATCAGTTCTATTGGAATCCCTCAAAACTATTTAGATTTAATTTGAGAGGAAATCCCAAGTGAGCAAGGCACTTCGGCTCATTCTGTCTGCGATAGTTTGCTGATAAGGGTTTTATTTACCAATTTGAGATCGGTTGGAACTGCTGGTGTCAAATATCCAGACTCATCCAATTTCTTTGTGTGAAGTAACCCGACCCCTCAGTACTTCAGACACAGACGTCGGACAGCACTTATGGTCAGCCGGACATTAAAGTGGCTAATATCAATATATTTAAAAGAATATTAGATCGTATGACTGTGTAATGTGAAAGAGAATTATCACCAGACAGCACTTCCCTTCATTGCTGAGAAATGTCTCTCAGCTCATTGGTTTGGTTTTCATGTCCACAACTTTGCTGTAAAGGTGAACGCTCACTGCTCTCACAGCATCATTTTGGTCTGCAAAAAACCCCACTGGTGGCTCCCTGTGTGGCAAACATAGTTACCAACCAGCCGGTGAATAGGGCTGAGCTATATATCAATATTATATTGATATTGTGAAATGAGACTAGATATTTTACTAGATGTGGAATATCGTAATATGGCATATGTGTTGTCTTCTCCATGATTGACTGCATCACGGTCAAGTGATGTCATTTTCTGAAAATCCCCGTTATGTCTTTACTCACATTATATAATTATATCCACATGACTGATTATGTATCAGAAATCTCATTGTGTAAATATTTCATATATCAAGGCACCAATTGTGAACCCTACAATATCAATATATTTGGTGAAACATATTGTGATATCAGATTTTTTTCTTTTCTTTTTCCGCCCTATTGGTGAACATAGTGAAGCATTTAAAAGTTAAGGAGCCAGGTATTTCCCTCAGGAGTGGTTGGAGACCAAAAACAGTGCTAAAAAGGTTGGTGAATATTGTTGTTGAAATCATCAGGTGGTGAGAAATATAAATTAACTCAAATGAATGCTTATGCTGCTCCGTATTTGCTGCTGTAATCAACTTAAAATGTATTAATATGTCCAAGCTGTGTTCACAGCTTGTTTCTGTACAAAACTGGGCAAGAGAATCATTGCAGGTAAATCAAACCAACCTCCCAAATGATGGTATTGATTATTGTGTCACATTATGAATTACACACTGTGAATACAATAGAAAAAAAATAAGTGTAATATGTACATACAGCGATGGCAATTCCGAAGAGGATAATTAACTGCTGATTGTTTATAAACAAAAATGATTTGATGAACCACTGTGATTCCTCCAGTAGTGTACAAATGAGGTCATTAGCCCTTTTTTTTTTTCAATTAATACTTTCACAGGAAAAGCTAAATGATATTCATTTATATCATTACCATCACCATTTTAATTACGGTGACAACATTTAAGGAGATGAGAGGTAGTTTGATGTTGTATTCAACTAGACATGAGAAAACGTTAACTTTCAAGAGATAACATAATTAGTAAAAAAAAAAAATATGTGGCCAATTTTTTTACGTCTATGATGTGCCTTCCCCAGTTAAATCTAAGGAAACGGCACAAACCGGCAGCCATTGTGCTAAGACATTTGAAAGCAGTGGGAAGCAAAATATTCAAAGCCAAATTGCCTGCCTTTTATATTCATTTCCCTTTAGTCTGCTCCCCCTCACATGTTCTTCCAGCTGATGTCATGGAGAGCCATGAAATTACCAAATGGGGGCAGGCAGGAAAATACCTGCTCGTGCCCAATGAGACTGTCACTTACAAGGTCACTGAGCTTGATCTGCTCTGGTACAAAATGAGGGCCCTCTGTGTCATGAAAATTTAATTGACAGGAAATTCATTCGCTAATGAAACAGACAAAAGAACTAAGCACTTGTTATCTGAAATGTCGCCCATAGTGTTTAAAAAATACATCGTCCATCTCTGGCGTTCAGCTATAATGAAGTCTCTCATTCAGTTGAGCGACCTCGCTTTCAAAAGGGTTTTTTCAAACACACCTAATTAGACTTCACAACCTCTCACTGTCGATCTTGTCTAATTAAAAATCTCTCATTCTCCCCCTCACCTTGTGTGTCTGCTACTCGTCAAACAAAGGTCTCACTCTTTCCCTTTTCTTTCCGCTCCCAAATAAATAAACTCCCTTCCTCTTATTTCCATCTGAAATCACATCTTTAGTATATTAGAAAATGCGTAATTGAATAGCGCGGTGTCCCTCCTTCGGCTTCAAGCATGCCGTCTGCTCCTTCAGCACACCCTTCACCTCTGTTCTCCGCCAATAGTGCTTTCTTGCTTGTTTACTTCCTCGCTGCACCTCTAAAGCTCTTGTTTTGGATTTGAGCCCATTCTTTTAGATGTTTAACATCCAAAACATCTCATCGGTTTCCTGTATTACTCCTGAAGGTTGTGGTTGCCTCTCAGGAGCCTCTCTTTTGTTGCCGGAGACATATGGGACGCAAATCTGTTCAATGAGGGAAGCTGAGGCATCACATTTTATATCCTCCATAGTTGTCCCTCCCTGTTGTACAGCCTGCACAACAAAAGAGTGAATGCAGAATGCATTTTTCTTCCAATGCTATTTGGTGTGAAATTATGTTTGGCATCGGGGTTATGGAAGTTAACATTCTTCATATGCTTAATGTTTCATGTCGCATGTGTATATATATGAAAATATTATGGGGAAAAACGTGCTACTGCAAAAACACTTAAAGGTGCTCAATATGACATTAAGGGGATATCTAGTGTTTTCAGACAGCTCTAACATGGCTACGGCTGAGCCGGCAGCTAACGGTGCTAACAACGACAGCAGTGCTGACAGAGCTAACAGTGTTTACCAGAGGGGGGTCCCCGCAGGGTGGGCTCCACGCTTCCAAGTGATAGCCAATGGTGAACATTCACGTGCACTAAAAGCATGCACGGCCCGCCCAGCTATGTAAGCAAAGCACAGAAAGGCTCTGATGACAACACACACAGAGGGAGAGAGACTTCATTCTCTGCTCAGGTAGACATTACTCCACTATATCTTTACTTAGCAAATAGTGGTGTGCTGCTATATCAGGGCTGTGAACAAGGGCATAGGTTTGCATATGGACCGGAGGGACGTGTCCCTACCAATATTTTGGGGGAGGCCAGAATTGTCCCTTCCAATATTTGAACAAACTTGTTCGCATTAACTTTGGAGGGAACCGACAGACCGAGACACACACACACACAGACAGGAACTCGCATGCACACACACATACAGCGGGAGAGAGCAGAGCAGAATAACCGCTTGTTGTCCGGTGCAGAGAAAAGGGGCTTCTAGTGTGAACAGCTGCATATCGTGGTTTCTCTCCCGATGCCTGTTGCAGCACACATACCTGTCTGAAGGGCATACTACCATCATGAGCTTTTCCCTCATTAGGTTCAAACTTGTTCCTTGCAAACTATCGTGGTATATGTTTTGGATGTGCAGAGAGCTGTGAACATGAGCAGAAATCCTGCTGAAACACATGTGAGCTTTTAACGGGTTTATAGATTCATTATCATTGACATTAATAGGTTCCACATATATGGAATTATTTATCGGATATTATGTGGAGCCTGCTACTATGGAAAAAAACATACTAGGACATGTTTGTTGGCATGAAAGAAGTCATACCTTTCCTTCGCTAAGGTTTAAAAACAACAACTTTTGGTTGTATATTAGAGATGACATCAATCACTCGAAGTTTGTACTTCATGCTGAGGGTGTGTCGGGGGGCATGGGAGAGGGCGGCTGGGGCCAGAAGAGCCGGGATGTAATGTTTGGCTGCAGCACCTGCTCACGTCCTCTAGCTGGGCTGTTTATCTCCTACTGAGCAGCACAGAGCCTATCTCAGGAAAATGATGGAGTTTATCTGACTGCCAAGTGCAGAATTTTACTTCACATTCGGGCCCACAGGAAGTGTTGAACTCTGAAGACGGCTTGATTTTGTGCCGCCTAATGAGCCAAACGTTGTCCCTGCTTATGTATTTGAGCTGCCTAGCTCACCAAGGATAACGTGGTGTGATATGACTTTCTTTAATACGACATTTGGTATGATATGTCTGAAGACAAACTCACAAAAACCGGCAATGCGAGCCACAGCACTGACAGTTGAACAGTTGGGGACAGCGCTTGCCAAATACTGAATGGCAGCAGCTCATCAGTTTTGGGAAATCAGGACTCTGTTGATTACAAGTATCTCTGGGAATGCAGATCAGAATTTTGAAGTTGTTTGTGTGTGTGTGTGTGTGTGCTTGGCAACAATGCAATCCAATGATCATAACTCATTACACAGTATTTAAGGCCATCTTAAAAACAGTGATGAAGTGTGAGTTTAGTTAAAGAGATTCCACCACAATACCTGCTAATGTTTGCTGGGATTACAGCTTGCTGTTTGGATTCACTTGTCTTCTTATCCTGCATGAAACTTGAAGAAATGAGCAAAATGTCTTTAAATGCAAACACATGCTCTGTGCACAGCAAGTGAGAGAAAGCAAGTTTCCTACACTGAGAATAGGGGAGACACTAGAAGTTTATTTAAATGACTATATAGTATTTGGTAATCTGCTGTGAAAAAAAACTGAGAATCTGCTTTGACCTGTAGACATTGTTAATTGTATTTTATTCATATATTTCAGTTTTGGAGAGAAAACATTTTTTCTCAAGTATTCAATCACGCCCCTCGAAATAAATAATGGTGAGAAGTGCATTTCTTTGTGAAGAGTCTTCAGATGCACTCTTGAGCCTCCGATCCTCAGCAATGCTGTTACGTATTGTATTAAACATGCCAGGAAAGAATAATGCACACCCAACACCAGCCAGTGTGTCCCCTGGAATTCCAGGAGATGTAAAAGGTGCCAATAATTTAGAGAGTCCTGCTGTTTCACATGCAAACACATGTTTGCACAATATGCTACCGTATGTTGTATTGATGTCGGCTGGTTTGTGTTTTTGCGCTGCCCCTACAAAGAATCACCGAGAAATCAAACATTTAAAATCTTGTTGCTGTTCACCTCATGGAACGTCTTCTTATTTAAATCGTTGAGATCAAAAAAGAAAGAGAGGAAAAATAGATAATAGCCCTCTACTGTTTCTATAGAGGCCATTGTGATCATATCTCAAAGCAGTGCAAACACAGAATCTACAGTTGTCGGATCATAAATTACATGAATGCCACATATGACATGAGATTATTATTATCAGGAGCAATATCAGATGTGTCGGACGGGCGATATTACAAACGTTATTGCCTGACAGGTTGTTGTATTGTATTGTATTATCTGTGACGGGGAGTTAAACAAATGAGCACACAGATCATAGGCGTAGGTTACTGGGGGGAGACTCAGAGGACATGTCCCCTACAATATTTACAACACTTGCATTTAGTGAACAGTGAACAGTAAACACGGCAAAAACTGCTCTAAATAAGCCGCACATTAGTGAGAGGAAAAACAAGATCAACCAAGCGGAGGAATTCCAGTCTGACGCTGAAATAGGCCACTGAAATAATCTGACATTTTAAGAAGTAAGTCACATAATATGATGAGGAAAAAAAAAAAACGTGATATTTTGAGAGTAAATTCCAGATAGAATATGTTGGTTTGAGTCATATGTGCATGTTTGAGCTTTTCCTGAGAGTTACATGATACACCCTTGCTCTGCCTGGAAGTGTCTCCCTATTCCAGCTTGATTCCCACTGAAAAGCATGGGGTAGCACTTTATCAGAGGTGGTGAAGTTAGAGCATTTGTGTGGACAATAAGCTTCAGATGATTCACGCCTCATCAGAAGTTTTTCTTTCTGTTAGTTTTGTTTTTCTTCACACACTGATGAAGAGCAGCGCACTTTTTTGTCTCATCCGGAGATCCAAGTCCCAAACAGGGCTCTGTGCCTGTCAAGCGGTCTGAAGGGGATACAACAATAACAGCAGTGCAATAACGTGATGCACCGCAGGATCCAGGCAGGTAGATCCTTTCCTGAAATAGTACGACTTTATTCTCAAAATCTCAGTGAACGCGGATATGTGGGATTGAATTTGCAGAACGTCTTAAGCAGAAGTCTTGCTGAAGCTTGTGTGAGCTATTGAAGTCCAAGGGGTTTATAAATCAATTGGGATTAATTATGAATCATGGATGTGAATATGTGCCACATGCACATTTAAAGGGGTTCCTTTTCCATACAAAAAACACAAACGAGGTCGGAAGAGAGACAGCAGAAATGAACATTAAGTCAGAAAGATGATCGACAGGAGAATACATATTTGAAAACAATACAGAATGCCCAAGCATCATATTCAATTTTGATATCTTGAATTGTCACCTGGCGCTGTTTTCCTTTACATAAACATAAGAATTTCCACCAGAATGCAGAAACCCCCATTGCCTAAAATGTCAGATATGGGGCATTTTATGATTATCTTTGTTATGAATAAACCTCTTGGTAATGCCAGCCATCTGAATGCCGTTTCTCTTAAAGTAGTGTTATAGACTAAGGTCATGAATGATACACACATATTTTAATTATTTAATATTATTTGTGTTATACTAGTATAAATCACAGGAAAGTAGAGAGAAAAAACTTTGACGACAAAGACTTGTGTCTTATTTCAGCACAGCTGTAACACACACACAAACTCTGAAAACGCTGCGTTACCATAGTTAAGCCCAACTGTCACAGTGTGAAGGGAAAACAACACAAAAAAGGCACATCACATAACTGCTTGTGTTGAACCACAGATTATGGTGAATTATGTTTGAGTTTGCTGGAGAGAGGGACCTCTGGGATGCTCTGCTTAGCCGGCTGCTCCTGCTGCTCCTGTTAAGTGGTTGAGGACGGAAGGAGACTATGCTAAAGTATAAAGTATGTTCACTCGGCGGCTCACGTTACCTGTTAGCTGGGGTGTGACGAGGTTGATCTAACCTTGCAAAATTGAAGTAATGTCATTCCTTAACAAAACCTCACACTCTTTGTTTCATTACCACGGTTTTGCACCAAGTTATTTTCTTGGAAAGTCCTGACTTTATAATTTCCAAAATGTAAGATTTGTTTTCTCCTAAATTTGCCACTTTGATGTTAGAATATCCAAGTGGTTGTTTCTCATAAATTTAAAGACTTTAATCTGGAACATTTCTCAGAATATTACAATTTTTCCAGTCTCCAAAAATTATTAAATTAGAGGTTGTTTTTTTTACCTCTAGTGTTGAAACAAGTCCTACTGCAAGCTCTTGGTAGAGACGCACGTTCTGATGTTCAACTCTTCTTGGTTGCAATAATTAGTGATCTTAAAAGTTCTCAATTGTTTAACAGTGTAGTTAAAAATGTAATCTTAAAAATGTCCATTTGGTATCTGCCAATATGACATATTTGACTTTCATAACTAGGCGTTTTTTCACACATGACTAAACCTATATTTCCCCCTTACACTTACAAGATGGATGCCATTTATACTCTCTTTGGCCATCGCAGTACCAGTCAAGAAGATTTGACAAGCATGGCAGGTTTCTCCATCCTCTCGCCCATAAATGGAGGATGAGAGAGCTGCAACTTCTGAAGCCAATTACTTAAGTTTGGCCTGTTTTCTTTCAGTCTCCTCTAGGATTGCATGAAAACTTCCTACAGTCCTCTTATTGTATGGTAATAACGTACCATGGCCTGCATGTTTTTATGTGCCAAGTCATCTTCACATAATTTATTCTCTTTATTTAGCAGTGCATTCTAATCTCCCTTTGTATAAAAAAAGAAAAAGGTAGTGAGAAGATCCTTTTGCAGAATAGCTTGTTTCTGTGCTGCTGAAGAGTGCCAACGGGGGACATTTACTCAGAGATTCTTCGCAGTGTTTAGATAAGACTTTGGATGCTGGTGACGAATCAAATGCATGTCTGTGGGAGTGTGAGAGGACAGCAATACAGCCAATCATGCAAAGCTGTGCTGCGTCTCTGCCAAAATGAGATTCATATCAGGAGTGAATAGCTGCTTTCTGAAAAGGCAGCGCTGAATAGTACAAAAATATCCACTAAAATGTTAAATAACATATATTTATGCCAGATAACTGCAATCACAAAGTGAAGAAAATGACTAAGAAACAGATGTTCCATTTATCTGGGAAAACTGACCTATTCCTGCAGCAGCCCACTAATTTAACACGGAGTTGAAACAAATTATTAAAATGTTGTTCATATCGTTGTTTACATGTTTAGGTGTTCGCTTACACCAATCAATAACATATTGTATCGATATATTTAAGTGATATTAAAGCATATGTATGACTACTTTTATTCACTTGTTTTAAATTTCTTCATGCAGTTGGACAAAGAAACATCTTTGTTGCTTCGTAATGAAATGTTCGACCTCAAGGTCTGTGACTTTGTCAGAGGATTAAAGGTTAAAGTTGAAATGGCCCTTTCCCATTCCTGTGTTGGTGTGTTGAGGAAGTAGCCGGAGGCGATGCAGTGAAAGAACGAAAGAGGCAGAGCAGGTTGCATATCATCTGTCTGCGTCTTCTAGCATTGGAACAAACAGCCTCTCGTGGTTCTGTGAGAGTAGTTAAGAAAAGTATGCCTCTGCCTTCAAACAAATTACTCCGGTCAAAGTGCTCCCAAGATGTAAGATTGTATTCTAAAGGTGGGAAAAGTACATGCTGAATACTTGATTTTTAAATTAATGAGTGGCAAACAAATAGACAGATTATTCCTTGCAGATAATGTTTCATAACATATGCATATTTTTTGATAATACATCATTGAGTATGACAACTGACTTTATAGTGTGTCAATTTGAAAATTGCAAGGCAAGTATCCTGTTGTTATAGATGCAGGTGCTATAGTACTTTCACTGGATAACATAATGCTTTTGCCTTTAACATAATGCTTTTGCCTTTAACTATATATATATATATATATATATATATATATATATATATATAATGAGGTGGTAACAGGCCTCGATGGGACTGACCGCACAGATACTCAAACAGGAAAAAAAGAAATCAATAGCACATGCAAGGGAAAATAAGTGGAACAACTAAACCTCTTGTCAAGTGTGTTGCAATATTTGCCACAGTTTTGGTTTTCTAATCATCTCTTCATCTCTTATTTTCTGAAACAAGTGATCTCACATACCAGCCAACCGAACATTTACGTTATTCATGATGGCCACCTATACAAATGAAAATTAGCTTTCCACCAATGTCCATTTACACTACCTTCCCATTTCTAAGTCCCCTTCTTATTTTTAAGAGTTTTTTAGGTTCTTTCTTTAATTTTTTATTATTGCAGAGCAGAACACACTCCCATATACACAGACTCATGTCATACTCTGCGTTTTTACAAGCCGCTAATATTCTATATGTTTTCAGTTTAACTGTCAGGTATTAAGGTATTGTTTGATTACTAATATGATTAAAAATCTTTCGGTCAATAAGTCGTCGCTTAGAAGCATAGAGAGAGACAGTCTCCACCTCACCCTGTGGCTTAATGGTGTTATGTGATGGATGTTGCACCATCTAATGCCGTGTTCACACCGGACGCGGCGCGATAATTCGCGCCACGTTCACCGCGGAAGTTTAGTCGCGCGAGTGAAACGAGGGTGTTCACACCAAACTCGAAACATCGCGCCGCGAAAGGGGCGTGGCTTATCTCAGTCACTTGTCTCTGTGAAAGGAGCTTTCATTTCCGCTATCGACCATGGAATAAATAACCACTAGTTCTGCTTTATACTTGTTGTGTAAACTCCACATGTGTCGGAACATCAAACTCCATGGTGTCTGGGTTCATAATATTATCCGTAGTCCCACAACAGTGTCTGAATGACGGCCGCTGCCAGCGCTGGTTCAGGCGAAGCAGCAGCAGTTTCATTCGGGACCGGCAAGACGGCGGTGATGACGGGCGGAGCTTCTCAACGCTGATTCTCAACGCTGATTGGCTGCCGCAACTTTGCGTCACGCGAATTCTCCGCCGGAGTTGGGAGAATTCAACTCACGCGAATTCGCGCCGCGTCCTTCGCTCTGTTCGCCCCTCGTCAAACGCTCTGTTCGCGCCGCCTCAAACGCGTCTATCGCGCCGCCCCGCGAAAAAATCGCCGATTCGCGGGGCGGCGCGTCTGTGGATTGATTTTGCATGTAATCTGGTCGCGCCGCGTCCGGTGTGAACACGGCAGGTTGAAGATTACAACCAACTGAACCCCCCCCCCCCCCCCTTATGCCAAGCAGTTTTGACATATTTCCATGAATGCATTTTGAGTTTACGCAGAAAATTTCACAGCAGCGAAAATGTGTTATTTCATACACTGTAACAAGATAACTGTGGAATTTTAAAGTAACTTGCTGGCAGCAATTAGCAACTGTAGTATATTTCGAAACGAATCACAGTACCCATGGAATACTGTAGTCATTTTTACAGTAATAATCCCAGTACCGTCATTGTTATTACAGTAGTTATCAAAATACTGTACTTGTCATCACAATAACCGTGTACAGTTTACAGAAAATCTCAGTTTACTGTAACATGCATCACTATTCATTTTAATACTGTAAATGATTACAGTAAAATAATTACATACTGTAAAATGAAGACGCAGTTTTTTCAATAAGTCATTTATTTTAATATTTCAACAATTTAAATACACATTTTACAAGTTTTGTAAGCAACAACACTTTGTCATGGTATTCTTGAACATACAACATTTGAAATGTTCCTCTTCAAGTTACTATGACAATTGAAACTTGTTTTAATTAAAGTAATTTGACAGTAAACAGTCAAATTCAAGCACTGGAAGCAATGAAATATTCAGGGCAAGGGGGGAATGTATACAAACAATTTGAACTGGAAAAAGTGCAATTTCAAACAATAAAATGTCCATGACTGACTTTATTGTTACTGTATTGAACTGGAATTTTCTTCCTTTGGCGGTCGTCTTCTCCAGGAACTGGACTCTCTTCCTGAACTGGAGTCTTATTCCTGGGCAGGAGTCTCTTCCCTGCAGTGGAAGGACAGCGAAACATTGGTTACCGATTCCCATTAGAAATACCACAATATGTTTCTACTACTGACAATGTCAGCCTATGTTGTGTTTTGTCTACTGGGATCTTATCAAGCATGATGAGCCTTGGAGCGCTCAGTAGGAACACCTGGGCCTCAACATCAGCCTGGTTGGAAGTTTCCTGCAGCATAAAATAAACAGACAATCGTACCGTATTTATTAGGAGAGACATGAAAGAAACCCTTACTTTGATGTTCCAGGTGTATTTAGGGGGAAAGTGAGAAGATAAGCATTGTTTAGTCTGGAAGGTGTGGTTCACGTGGGCACATGAAGCAGGATAGAGATGGTTCCCATAACAAACTTTCGTTTGAAGTTTGAAATGTATATATGGGGCTGCGAACAGGTGTTCACACGTGTGTGTGTGTGTGCGCGTGGTTGGGGAATGTGATCAGTAATTTTAAATGTTTAAATGCCTAGTGTGGAGGATATCATAAGGTCTTGAGGAAATCTGATGTAAAACACAATATTTATGATTGATTAAAGTTGTAAATCGGTCAGATTAGACCTAAACACAACAGGACGGTTAAGCTAGCAACAATGTATCCAACTTTATACCAGCTGTTGCAGTCTGCCCTGCCATGCAGCTCAGAAAGCACACGCCATGTTGTGCTGTGTAAAAGGCTTACCTGTTGTGTAGTTGTGGTTCACCTTCAGTGGTGCTCGGTAATGTTACTCATGTCACGTGGTGCCGCACGGTAGCTAGCAAGAAGAAAAGAGTCAAAACTTCTCCATGGAGCTAGCCTTAGCTAACTAGCAGCAACACACACACACACACACACACACACACACAGAGACAGAGACGACGACAGCGTCACACATAAACGATTCCAATTCATTTACAAGTTACACTAAACGCATGCCATTTGTCAACTATATGAAGCCAAATGATTTATATCACAATTTAATGAGCAAATACTACATTTTTGTAATATTAGTAACACTAACGTTAGCTTACTAGTGCAGGAAAGTGTCTCTGCTTCCCTCTTAAAGTCACGTAGCATTACACGGTAACTTTACTTGAGAAGACAGTGCTGTCCTGTAATTAATGTACAGTTGCTGTTGCAGAAGTTGAAGTGTGGACTCTGATCAGAAATGTTGAAAATAATGCTAAAACGGATTATTGCGTATTGTTGAAAAAAAGAAACCGCTCAAAATTAGTGTTGTGATTCACAGCAACATTCATTTACAGTAAGATCTACCTGGGAATGAATTTTGACCATGATGCTACAGCAACATGCTGTATAGGAGTTCTAAAGTAAGAATATGGCCAGTATACAGTAATATTACTGTGAAAACTACATAAACGTGTTACAGTGTACCATATTTGTGCTATAATTACATGTATTATGATGAGCTATGCTACTTCTAATATATGTTCAAATTAGTTGTTATGAATTTAAAAAGAAAGACCTGTTAATCAATTGATGTCATGTAGGTCATGTGTTACGGTCTGATTACTTTTTCTTCATTAGCTAACAGGGGAAAATATTGCAATAAGACTGATGAAAGTGTCCTGTGTGAAAAAGTCCAGCTGCACATCGTCCTACAAGTTCGGTGAATCAGCAAACTAAGATCATGATGTCTGTTCTCTCATAAAGACGCCTGTAAAACTTTGCTCAAATTGATTGATGGGTGGCACTAATGAAGTTACAGTCTATTCTCTTTTCAATCAGACTGTCACGCAGCTTGTCACTTTAATTTCCGATTCTCCCCGCTGGCCTGTCAAAGTTATGATCAAGTAGCAAAGCCCTCCTAAGCCATAAAAAAAAAAGGTGATCACTAAAATCCTTTCAGTAGTAGATTTCAACGAGGCAATATTGGATTCAAAACTGAGCTCCCTCTCTCCTCTCTCTCGGCTGTCGGTGCCTCATTCCACATGTTTTGGATCTGGATCTCCGTCCTCCAGGAAAATTCAGCCTCTCCTTTTGCGTCTGTCTCTACCTTTTGTGTGTATATGCTTCAATTATGCTTCTTGTGTTGTTGTGTCGGCTGTCCTCTCTCCAGGTTACACGGTGGACAGGAGGTTGTGTTGCTCAGGGAAAAAGAAATCCCAGAACTGCTGCCCACCAAACTTAAAGGGGAACATAGCGGTTGTTTCAGGACATCGACTGTGAGATCGGCAGCCTAATCAGACTAGTCGACTAGTCGGGTTCACTGTGGCTTATAGAAAGTACTACTGCATATGTGAAAACCCAAACCAAATGGTGTAAAGCCATCATTGACTCCAGGGGGAGCTTTGTGAAGTCAGAAGAACTGCCTCAAGTGATTTGAGTCAAGTTTGAAGATAAAAAAAAAAAAAAAAACTGCGGTTGTGGAGTTAGAAAGGTATTTATATTGCACTTATCACAGACAAAGGTCACAAAGTGCTGTACAGGAGTCAGGAAAAAACGTGTTAAACCAGGTTGACAATAACAGGGGCCAAAACATTTCAACAGTTAAGAGAGTAAAATGCAGTAAAAAAAAAACCCACAATTAAACAAATAATGAAAATAACTAAATAAAAACAGATAAAAAGCAGGTCATAGAAAAAAAATATTATATATATATATATATATATATTTATATACACTAATGTAGCCTTTCAGATTTACAGAGTGCACATTTTTCAATCTCAGTGTGTAATAAAGCCTGCTTGTGACATTTCCTTTGTTATAGACTGACAGCCAGTAACCATTCTGACACAGTCGCTAACCTTTTGTCGAACATGTACACCCAAATCATGTTTTTGACCTTTCCATCATTCCACACATTCTGACAGACAGAGCCTCACACTGTCAATATTTAGTTTAATTTGGAGAGCTTTGTATATTTCTTTGCAAATTAAGCCCCACAAAGCCTCTCTCGCTGCACGGCATTATCCAATCTGTATCAATTCAATAAAACTGTCTGCCTTTTTTTGCGATGGTCTCCTTCTATCTTTGCGTTTGATACAAACACTCTTTCTGATTGTTTTGATACTCATTGTGCAGCTGCCCTTCTAGTTTGATTGCAGGGACTGCGATCACTCATTTGAAAACAAAAGCCGAGAAAATTGTGAAAGCTGTTTCTGAAATAATATACATGTTCGTTTGACGGCAGACGACTTTGAAAAGAAAAGAAGAAAAAAAAATAGACACCTCTTCTCTGTGAGGTGGGCCTGTGAGATGATCGTCGTGCCGCATCACGGAAAGCATTTGTTTACACAAATAAATGCTTGCAGACACACTTGGCGCACAGGCAGCCTCAAGGCGGAGTTGTGCAATTGTGTCTGAGATGAAAGGGGCAAACTCTTTTTGCCTCTAGAGATTCCAACTTGGCCCTCAGTCGGCTGCTCTACTGTAATTAATTCAGCTCTATGTGTCAGTATTTTGGAAAACTCTCCGCATCAAACCGCGAATGTATTTGTGTAACTTTCAAAACTCAAGGGTTTGTAAAGCTCGTCCTGAATTTGTACTTTTCCTGTTGCCGTTTGGCGCGCCCAGTGAATGCAGAATTCTTTGAATTGCCTTTTACTGCGGCATGCATATTCATGAATGCCCGGTTTGTGTCCTTCCAGTTTCACATTCAGGCATTCGGCGCGCTGGAATACTCGGTCACCTCCGTTTTCATCCTCAAGCTCTACAACAACATTTCTCTTGCCGCCCATGAAACTAGTAATTTCCTCACACATCTCCACAGGATCTGGGCTTTGCTCGTCATAGCAAATACAACTTCTCCACGCTCTCCTTTCTCATGCGCCATGCCAATTATCGATCTTTTTTTACACTCTTTAGGTGAGATATTTTTTTTTTTTATATTTGTATTTCTTGCTAAATGCTCTTCGACAAGGAGGTGTCACATCTTTGTTGTCGAAAAAGCGACCTCCCCGTTGGTCACGGGCCGAGTACAATCTGGGGGATCATATTAGCTTTCTCGCATGTCATGGCTGCTCACTGGTCGGGCTGTGTGTGTGTGTGTGTGTGTGTGTGTGAGAGGATACGTGGCCGTCGTCACCCTCCTCTCCAGGCCAACAGTGGAGGGAGCTGCTGGGAGTTGGCCACACCGAACTGGAAAGCACAAAGACAGGGGGAGGGAAAATTAATTAAGTCTGTTGGACGGAGTCACAGCTCTGTCTTTGTGCACCGTGCTATATGAGTGAGACAAGTATTCCAACGAGATGGGCCAGAATGAACGGACACGGATTCATGCGCAGTGCGTGCCAAATATAAATGTGTGACTGGGCTGTATTCCACCTGTGCCTCCAGTATAACATGCTTTGAATAATGGTCAGTCAAGGTTGAAAGTAATGATAATTATGCTACCAAACTAAAAAAAAGAAGAAAAAAAACATTTGAATGTTGAGGTGAAAATTATACAAATAAAATAAAATAGTCCAGAAACCTGACTATGTGTACTGACTTTGAATATGAAATGCAACGCATTGAATCACAATTTATGTTGGACTCCCGTTAAAAGACCAAGCTGTCACTACGTCAATGTGCTAGTCTGACGTGAGTGAGATGGGAAGGTAATCTAACGCAAATGTGTACGTCTGGTTGGCAGGCGAGCAGCCTCCTGGCAGTGTTGATTTTGGCACAGCGGCAGTGCAAACATGTTGCCGTGGAAGAGGCTACTTCCACTGTAATGTATTTACTGTCTAATTTGTGTCTCAGTGAGAGACCATATATCCTGTTTAGGGAGTGACACCTCTCCTCCTCCACTTTATGGAGCGGTGCAGGCATTTGATGGGGACTTGAACATGCTGTGCTGATGGATGAGCCTGTCGAGGCAGCCCCATGATGCCCCGCTTCCCACAGAATGCACAGGGCTGGAGGAACTCAATCATATAGAGAGGCATCGCTCCAAACATAGTTAATAACTCATTCATAACAGCTGAAAATAAGCGCCCTAACGGTATATGCTCCACTTGAGAACATCGGTTTACAGTGTGAGGTGGGTTAAGGTGTCAGCTTTTATGCAAAAGTAAAAAAACATGACATCCGGCAAAGAAATGCTAATTAATCCCGTCGTGACAACTTACTTTTTTTACCCACTGATAAACATGCCTAAGGTTGAGGCTGTACATGTGTCAACAAGCTGCTTTTTGTATACCACGCTGTTTGTTGCTCGCGCTATTCCTTCCCTTCACTCGTCTGCCTGCGCTGCCAGTGTACAATGTTGAACACAGCCTCTTAATGTCAGAAATTCAGCTCCAGACTGAGAGTCTGATTCCCTGAGGCAGAAGTTCTGAATCGCTGGCAGGTGTTTTCAAAGCGTTCAATTTGTGGATGTTCTAAAACAAATTCTTGAAACTTTGTGCTTTAATTCGTCTCTTTGAGTGACTTTCGGCAGTATTTTTGTGCCTCTATTTTTGCCGTTTTTCTTTTTTTATGTGAACAATCCCAATCAACAGCATTTCTGAGTGAAGCTCGAAGCTATTCTAAGGGGCTGAATAATTGACAAGTGCTCTTTCAAATAATAAGAACTCCTACTGTGCTCACATAGAACTTGTTACTGGATATGTTTGAATACATGCTACTGTAGGGGATTTTTCAGTGCAAGTGAGGGCCAATGTTACCTGCAGTAGCAGTCAACCCGAGGCAAGCTGGAAACAAATGTAACGCATGGTTGGTAATTCCTCCCAGTTGACTGCAGAAGCTGAGGCAATATGGTATTTATTTACAAAAATCTAGACTCATATAGTGTTGTTGAAAATTCAGACAGCAGATGGATGACAAACCAACCATTGATGCATGTTTTTCAGGAGACTGCACAAAATGTTGCCCTCAGTTGTTTACTATTATTGATGGGGCAGTAGATTTGGCTTTTGAGCATTCAGCACTTTGCAAATTATATTAAAAGTGATATTTTCTTTTTAAGTCACTTCCAGTTGAATTTAGGGACGATTTGATATACTATGTCATATCAAATAAATCTGATATGAATCTAAATAATTACACATCATGGTTTCCATGCCGGAACAAAGAACACACTATCTGAAAAACATCTTGCATAAAAGACACATTTTTTTGACACAACCTTGCTGATCAGTATGATGGGAAAGTTGCCATGACTACAGTTTAAATGTCCAGTAAACAACTGCAGTTAACATTAGTAACGGTATGTTTCTCTCCTTTACTTTATTTCCACTACATACATTATGATATCCCTTCCATATCAGCCTCTATAGACCTCAGGAGAAAGACGCATACTGCTGTCGTTTCAAGGCTAAACAACTGTGTGTGCACAAAAGCAGCACACACAGATGCAGCTTTAGCTTTCAGCAGGTTTTCACATATCAGTCACTGTAAAATGTTGCAAAAGAGACTGCAGTAGAGACAATATCGTCAACATTCATACAGTAGGGAAAATTCATACAAGTATATTTTCTATACCTTTTTGACCTTCCACCACCAGTTTGAAACCCAACGGGCTAAAATATTAAGCCTCCTAATAGAATGTCAGCCAGTTTCTGGGTGGAAAGTGGTGCATGCATGTACACAGGCATCCCCTGATGTCTACTAAAGGTCTGACAACTGACAGGTACATTGTGAAATATTACATGGTTCTGTCAAACTGCTTATAGCCATCTCCGCACTTCGGTCCTCGTGAACTCAAGTGTGGTTTCCTCCGTGAACTCAAAAGGTCTTTAATGCAGGCAGCAGTGGGAGTGACGACGCGTGTCATATTTGCTTTTCATATTAAGGAACGTTAAAAGGGAACAGGGAGGAATTACCCACACGGTGGTAGACTCAGTCCTGCATAAACTCCAATAAACAACCATTTGATGGAACAACATTTCCATCCAGGGTCGATGTTTTTGAGGTTAAAAATGTGAGGCATTAGTTCCTCAGATATATATTTTTGGGACTTTTGGAGTCCAAAAAATTAAAATTGCAAACCACGTATTGATTTCTGACAAGCGTAGTGCATAGAGATCCTCATGCATCCACAGCGTTCTGCCAGACAACAGTGTCGTCACTGAAAAACATCTTGTTTCCTCTCAGTGGAGCTTTCACAGATTCATCACTCAGTGCCATTTGAAAGGAATACTTTCAGGACAAGCATGGTAACGTTTGGAGAAACATTTGGATTGTGTGACAAATACAAGTTTCGCATCCATCAAATCCATAATTCCCCCATCTTGCTTGAGTTGTCCCAAAAATACATTCACAGTGTTTCTGTGGCTGTGTGACCCTGAAAGTGTGTCTGGGAGGTTTTATGACACTCACTAAAAGATTTGCAAGTTTTGCTGACTACATGTCTTATACTGTCAGTGGTGCATAACCAATCTCTCCATTCTAGACTGTTAATATATACTGTCTCTACACCCTCCTCTACTATAAGGAAAAACAAGCCCAGGAAACAAGTGTGTGGTCGCAGGAATGACACCAGGAAAAACATTCTGGTGCATCGGGTTGGGCGTCATCACAGAAATACAGGCATAGCTTCTGATTGATTGATTTCTCCTGGCATGGCTATGATTGTGTGTGCCTATTGCTCTATGGGTAACTAAATAATACAGTATACACAGTTGTCACACAGCAATAACTCTTTTTGAGACATGCTTTTTTTGCTGACACATGTTTTTAAGACATGTCACAGCAGTTCATTCCTAGTTGCTTTTAGTGTTATACTGATAATTGGCCAACTTGGTGCTTTTGCTCGTACTATTGCTGACTAAAGTGCTTTGTTTTGCTTCATATCACAAATCCTCTGTTGTAAAAAGCATTTCAGTAATCAAAGCAACACGATTAATACAGTTATCTCAGCCCTCCTAAAACAGAAAATATCCTCGAGTCAGGCTGTGTGGGATAACATTGTTCAATAATGCTATGACTATGAACAAATATTGAAGTGTGCATATTATCTATACATTTCATGTCAGCCCGCTTGTCTTTAAATTCAGAACCAGATTATAATTGAATATTCTAAATATAATTGTTTCTAGAGCAGTAACAGTAATGTCTGGAACAGCAAAGCCACTATGCAAACATATATTAATTTCTCACTGGAAACAAAGCATGATAATAAATGTCTGTCTTACCCAGGGCCCGTTTAATATGGGGTTTTGGTAACTGTCCTTAAATAAAAAAGGTTTCTTCTTATTTATCATGTTTCATGAATATCAAATGCACTCGTAAAATCAAACCATTCATGTTTTTTAAATTAGGCAAATTTTTAACAATTCATTTTCTTTTCCGTTTGCTGTTGTTTGATCAGTTACTTTATGCTCTCACCACTTCTCCAACTTGGATACATGCTCTGCAGGCTTATCGCATCCACAGTCAAATTCAGTCAGTGGCTGATGTTTTTAAAGTGGTGAGGGCGGTTGTAAGGAGGATTGACTCCTCATGTCAAAGGAGTCTCTCATCTCCTTAAGAGGCAAACTGTGGGTGAACTTTACAGGACTGAAGTACTCCAAGAGACGAGTAACAAGAATATTTAACTGTTGCGTATCCATGGCCACAGACAGCTGTGTGCATCAGCGTCAAACTGTTACATGTGGGAAATGACACCACGGTCTTTCTTTTTGAGTATTCTGACATTCACTTTTATGTGGCCAAAAAAACAAATTCAACGTAACTTATAAAATATCATGAACTAGCAATCTGATCACCAGTGATCACTCTGACCAGGGGCGTCGTTAGGCCCATTTTAGGGGGGCTTCATCCCCCCTAAAACGTTCTTCAGCCCCCCCAAATAATTTGGCTTGAAAAAAAATATATATATATATATATATTGTTTCTCACATGGGACAATTATTTATAACTCTAAAATTATACATATGTGCATGTGTTCTGGTTTGTGTATGTTTTCTCCCCTTCAAATTACAATTGAATAGCCTGCTGACCTATCAGGCACTAGGACCTTGGGGAGGCTGCTGCGCTGGCTTTCTCACTCTGCCAAGTAACATTTCTCATCAACCACAGCAGGAATAGTCCTTGAGCTAAACAAGGAGTTTAGTTCAAAGTAAACTATACCAAGGAGTACCATCATACAATATTTATCATTCGATAATTAAGATGAAATGTTTTTGTTTTTTCTTCTATTGAATGGTATATTTGACACTGAACATCTTTATCTCAGTGATAGTGTCCAAATGAGCATAAAATAGCACTGGTTTGTAAAAACTACACAGACAACAAAATAGATGTAAATGTTGATCAAAATCTTATTCCCTTCTGCTCAAAATAAAACTGTAAGGGCCGGTTAATTGTGTGTGTGTGTTTGTCATTGACTGTGATCCCCTGCACCTGCCCTCAGCCACTCCCATGTGTCCCATGATTATGATTCCCTTCACCTGTGTTTCCCCTCCCCTATATATACTCCCCCGCTTTCCCTTGTCCCCTGTCAGTCTGTCTTTGTATCGTGTGTGTCCACGTCGCTCGTCACTCCTTGCCTTTTTGTAATCTTGCCGGTTCTTTGTTTTGAGTTTGGTTTTACCTAGTAAAGGACATTTTGGATTTTTGCTCCCTTAAACCTGCCTTCGGTCTCCTTCCTCTGCACCTGAGTCTCCGCACACCACACCCGGTCGTGACAGGACAGACTGACCATGCCTGACTCAGCAGAGGAGGTGTTCCCTGCTTTTTTTTTGCACACCTCGTCGGGCGTCTGGTGGGCCCCAGTGCCCCCAAGAGAGGGAGTACAATGCCTGGAGGGACTCGGTGAGGGACTCATGGTACCAGCCTCACCGGGCCCCTAGCGTCCCCTCTAGGGTCCCCTCCAGGGTCCCCGGTTCCAGGGTCCCTCCAGGGTCCCTCCAGGGTCCCCGGTTCCAGGGTCCCTCCCGGGTCCCCGGTTCCAGGGTCCCTCCCGGGTCCCCGGTTCCAGGGTCCCTCCAGGGTCCCCGGGCCCAGGGTCCCTCCAGGGTCCAGAGTCCCTCCCGGTTCCAGAGTCCAGTTCCCCAGAGCGCGGCGCTAGTTGCCGTCCTCCGGCCCGTCCCCCGGACTGCCTGAGCCCGCCTGGCGCGCGTCCTCTGGCCATGCCCCCCGACTGCCTGAGCCCGCCTGGTCCCTCCTCCGTCGCCCCTCCACCCACCCTAGGGGACCAAGTTTAGTTTTGGCTCAAGTTATTTTTTTTTGGTCGTCTGGAATCCGCCTCTTGGGTACTGTAAGGGCTGGTTAATTGTGTGTGTGTTTGTCATTGATTGTGATCCCCTGCACCTGTGTTTCCCCTCCCCTATATAGACTGTCTCAGAAAATTAGAATATTGTGATAAAGTTCTTTATTTTCTGTAATGCAATTAAAAAAACAAATGTCATGCATTCTGGATTCATTACAAATAAACTGAAATATTGCAAGCCTTTTATTCTATTAATATTGCTGATTATGGCTTACAGCTTAAGAAAACTCAAATATCCTATCTCTAAATATTAGAATATTTCCTCAGACCAAGTAAAAAAAAAAGATTGATAACAGCAAAACAAAATCAAACATTAGAAAATGTCCATTAATGCACTCAGTACTTGGTTGGGAATCCTTTTGCACGGATTACAGCATCAATGCGGCGTGGCATGGAGGCAATCAGCCTGTGGCATTGCTGAGGTGTTATGGATGCCCAGGATGCTTCAATAGCGGCCTTTAGCTCATTTGCATTGTTGGGTCTGGTGTCTTTCAGCTTCCTCTTCACAATACCCCACAAATTCTCTATGGGGTTCAGGTCAGGGGAATTGGCAGGCCAATCGAGGACAGTAATGCCATGGGCAGTACACCAGTTACTGGTGGTTCTGGCACTGTGGGCAGGTGCCAGATCATGCTGGAAAATGAAATCCTCATCTCCATAGAGCTTTTCAGCAGACGGAAGCATGTAGTGCTCTAAAATCTCTTGGTACACAGCTGCATTTACTCTGGACTTGATGAAACACAGTGGACCAACACCAGCAGCTGACATGGCTCCCCAAACCATCACTGACTGTGGGAACTTCACACTGGATTTCAAGCAACTTGGATTTTGCTCCTCTCCAGCCTTTCTCTAGACTCTGGCGCCTTGACTTCCAAATGAAATACAACACTTGCTTTCGTCTGAAAAGAGGACTTTGGACCACTTTGCAACTGTCCGGTGCTTCTTTTCCATAGCCCAAGTCAGACGCTTCTTCCGTTGTCTTGAGTTCTGATAATATAAATCCTTATATTCTGTAGATATTCTTCATTGTATTACTCTTCATGTCTATTAAAGTTCAGGCTAGCGAGGTCAGTATAACACAGCTATGCAGCTATTGTGTCTATGAAATGTCCAGTTCCCAAGGGAAGGTAGTCACACGCCTGCGCACTTCAACACCCACAACTGTTTATCAGTATATTGACATTCTGGAAGCAGACTGGTCGTTGCACGTTCCAGTCTTGTGAGAAAAGATGAGAACACGGGATTCTCCTCCTCTTGACAGGATAGAGCGAATCAGATGTTAGGACGAGGGGAGACGAACCTGTGACGATAAACTGTGTATGAAAGGCCCCACTTCCGTGGTGGGGCAGTTGTTCTTTGACCAACCTGCGTGTTGGCTGTACCACTCACTGCTTTTGCAATTGCAGCGCTTGCTACTTTACTTGTGATCATTTAGTAAATAAATATAGAGAACGAGAGAAGTTGTCGAACTGAGTTCTTCCAGGCATCCAATAATTGACACACGCTAACAGTTCAGAAGTGGCTTGACCATGGGAATATGGCTATTGTAGCCCATTTCCCGGACACGTCTGTGAACAGTGGCTTTTGATACCTGGACTCCAGCTTCAGTCCACTGTCTTTGAAGCTCCCCCAAATTCTGGAAGCGACTCTTCTTCACAATGCTGTTAAGGCTGCGGTCATCTCTTTTGGTTGTGCAGCGTTTCCTGCCACATTTCCCCCTTCCAACAGACGTTTTGTGGATGTGCTTTGACACTGCACTCTGTGAACAGCTTGCTCTTTGAGAAATTTCTTTTTGTGTCTTACCCTCCTGATGGAGGGTGTCAATGATGGTCCTCTGGACAGCAGTCAGATCAGCAGTCTTCCCCATACTTGTGATTTAGTTTACTGAACCAAGTTGAGTGTTTTTCAAGGCTCTGGAAACCCTTGCAGGTGTTTCGAGTTAATTAGACGATTCAAGTGATTAGTTGAATACCCTACTAGTATACTTTTTCATGATATTCTAATATTTAGAGATAGGATATTTGAGTTTTCTTAAGCTGTAAGCCATAATCAGCAATATTAATAGAATAAAAGGCTTGCAATATTTCAGTTGATTTGTAATGAATCCAGAATGCATGACATTTTTGTTTTTTTAATTGCATTACAGAAAATAAAGAACTTTATCACAATATTCTAATTTTCTGAGACAGTCCTGTATACTCCCCCGCTTTCCCTTGTCCCGTCAGTCTGTCTTTGTATCGTGTGTGTCCATGTCGCTCGTCACTCCTTGCCTTTTTGTAATCTTGCCGGTTCTTTGTTTTGAGTTTGGTTTTACCTAGTAAAGGACGTTTTGGATTTTTGCTCCCTTAAACCTGCCTCCGGTCTCCTTCCTCTGCACCTGAGTCTCCGCACACCACACCCGGTCGTGACAAAAACAAGTAAACAACTCAAAAGTTGACCCTGTCTGGTCCATTCTCCATCCATTGGATATGAAAGCTAGTTCATCCGTCATTCCTTTACAAGCAGGAAAAGTATTTCTCTCTCGTTATTTGAGAAGTTCATACCGTGCCACGACCAGATCGGGTCCAATCTACATCCAGGACATTGTAAAACCGTACACCCCAGCTCGTTTGCTCCACCAATCGGCTTGTAGCTCCGTCACTGCGAGCTAAACACTTCATTCAAGACTGTTTGCTGTCCTGGCTCCTCAATGGTGGAATGAGCTCCCCATTGACAGCAGGAAGTCTCTACATCTTCCGTCGCAAACTAAAAACACATATTTTTCGACTACACCTTGAATAAGGAAGGTAGCGCCGTAGTAGCACGTAAATGTCTCTTAATAGCACTTTGTGGTTTAACTTTATTGAAGAAATTATACTTTCTTGATTGTTGTTCTGAGTTTGTACTCATGGTTGAATTGCACTTATTGTAAGTCACTTTGAATAAAAGCATCAGCTAAATGAAATGTAATGTAATATCCGCAGCCCCAAATGGGCCCTTAAAAAAATTGCAAACATGCCAATTCCCTTGGGGCTAAGCCCCCCCTTTCTTTCAATGCTAGAAACGCCCCTGACTGACGGATCAAAAGTAGTCAAAGGCTAAAATATGAGTGACACACACACACACACACACACACGAGGACATTGTGTATGAGCTGATTTATTTGAAAAAAAAACAGTGCATTTTTGATTTGGGTGACTCTTCTAAACAGGCCAGCCAAGCATCACTGGAAGGGCCTCAAAATGTGAACGCTCTCCAGCAACAAAAAAAATAAAAAATCTGTTCTACATCCAATTGAAATGAACACGTCAATTTGAAAATTAAGGAAATTGGACAATTCTAAACACTGTTTTGTTTTCATACATTCCAACCATGCTCGAGCTAAATATAATTTCTCCGGTTTTGACTGTGAGGCAAACTTTCTACAGCATGGCATTTGTATACGCTTGGATGGAGATGTCAGGATGACAAAATGTAATGCGTCAGTTAGGAAATATGACCACATGATTCATGAAAGCACATCACTCAGTCAAACGACAGAGCACGTAGGCTACAGTTAAGGCGAGGGTGACCTGCAGGCAGGGAATGTAACCCCAAAACACAACTGCCATGATATAGGGATGCTCTTTTGGCCGAAGATAAGGATTGTGTAATAGGATTTCCGTTGCGCTCAGCTTTACCATAAGGGTTTAGTTTCTGGGTTGAAACTAGAATTGGCAATGTTTGTATTATAATGTTGAAATTATCTTTACAGCCTGACAGCAATCAATAAATACAATGCCCTGACGAAAAAGTGGTATCTGTGGCTCACAGGACCGTAACAAGCCTGGATGAAATGATTGGACCGGCTATCTGCCCGTCGAGCTGTACCGTTCAACTTCACAAGACGATAGAAATTACTTTTAAAGTGTTTCCTGTATTGACATTCCTTAGTCGAAAGGAGACGTTTCGATCGAACGTTTTGACCCTTAAATATCGATCCGCACATTTCATCACAAATCCATCAGCGGGATAACACGTAGGAGATAAAGAAAGACATATTGAGACTTCTACAGATTCACACCTGTGAACCCGTTTACAGTCTCTAGTTCAACAGATTAGTATCCGCCTTAGATTTTAACACAGTCACTGATAACCAGTGATAATGCAGTTGCACTCAACATTTTTCAATCAAACTTTCAGCTGTTTCCAATGAACAACTCAACACAATTAGTACTACAAGGGGTTTCTCCAAATTCAACACAAAATGCCACATCTACTGCAGTCTCCAAATTATTCAACCCCTTCATGACAAGCATCTTTAGTACTTTGTAGAGCACCCTTTGGCTGTTATGACCTGACACAAACGTGGTGCATAGCCAGACACCAGGTCCTGAGGAATCGTAGCCCATCCCTCATAATGGCTTCCAGCTCTCTAATAGTCTTGGGTTTGCGTGCTGCAACTGCCTTCTTCAAGTGCCACTACAGATTTTCTATGGTGTTCAAGTCAGGCAACTGTGATGGCCGCTCTCGAATCTTCCAGGACTTTTTCTGAAACCACGCATTGGTGGACTTTGAGGTATGCTAGGGATCATTGTCTTGTTGGGAGGTCCAATGACGGCCAAGCTTTCTCACAGACAGTGTGATGTTTTCTCATAGGATTTCCTAATACTCGATTGAATCCATCTCGCCTTCCAAACGCTGCAGGTTTCCAGTGCCCAAAGAAGCAAAGCAGGCCCACAGCATCACCGAGCCACTGCCATGCTTCACTGGCAAAGGTATTCTTCTCAGCATACGCTTCATTCTTCCTCCTCCAGACATACCGCTGATCCATAGGCCCAAAAAGTTCCATTGTTGTTTTATCGCTCCACAGAATCCCACAACATCTGTGGCTTGTTAATATGGTTTTATGCATATTGGAGACGACTTTTCTAGTTGCATCAGGTGTGCTTGACACCTGATTTGCAAATGTGTGCTCGTGCGCGGAATTCTTTTCAGGGAGTTTAATAATTGTGAGACTGCAGTAGTCATTGAAAGAGGCATTTTGTGTTGAATTTGGAGAAACAACTTGTAACATTAGTTGTGTTGAGCAGTTTAAATTGTCCTTGTTTGAGTTGTTTATTGAAAACAGCTGAATGTTTGTACATTTTGCTCATTAACCTAATTGCAATAGGGGTTGAATAATTTTTAGTGCAACAATTTACTCACAGATATATCAATACATACATACATATGCACATTTTTATTAGGAAAACAGAAAATCTGTTTTTCCCTACATGAAGAAAGTTAGAAACCAGTCACACCGCACAGTTGACCCTTCGACAGTACTAATATGCACTCCAGTGTCTTTCCGTGTCATTAGCATCATTCATCGTTCCTGCAGTTATTTCCTTAATCGAGGCGTCATTTGCTTCACGTGCTTCACTTCACTTTGTGTACCACATTTGTGAAAAGTCAAAATCGTTTCAGTCCATTCCTCACACCACTGAGCACAGAATAACAGGATCAGGAAACAACCCAGCCCAACTCGTCAGTGATTCAATGTCTCCATTAAAGGATCATGATATGTTCTATGATTCATGATGGCCATGCAGGAGAGTCATGTAATTCGAGTCTATGAAAAGCGATGGCTCTTTCAACAGGATTTCAGCTCTGTTATCAGAGTAGTTACCGTTTCAGTGTCAGTTCTTCTCCCCCTCTCTACTCGCACATCATATACACATCAAAGTCACAGGCAGCAGTGCACTGCAGTAATGAATGCCCCACATTTCAGCTGCTTAAATTTGATGATGTCCTATTGAAGTCTTTTTTCTTTTTCCACAAGTTTTCCCTTCATGTTCTAATTCCATCTGGTTTCTAATAGTTAAGATAATTGTGATATTGTAATGCTACCGTTAAGGTTGCGTGACAATTACTTGTATTACTGCTAATTTGCTTAATTACTTGCTCAAGTGCCTTTTTTTTTTTAGTAAAACCAAAATTGATAAGACATGATTATCTCAAATTAAGTAAGTACTGGACCATAGTGACAGGTATTTGCTTAGAAATGCATAAGAGCAAAGGAGATATGGGGGGCAATAATGACGGCAGCACTTCTGACAACAAAACGTGGAGTTTCATACTCACCAAATCACCTAGGAATGCTCATGACCACTTTCTAGTCACGACCACCTCTTACATTTGTAGTTGTTTTAAAATGTTTGTCATTCAACTCTGCTTGAGTTTGTATTTGATGTTGTTGGATCTCTTCAATGTATTTATTTAATTGGTTCATTGCTAATTTTGTTAATTTAATCTAAACCCTAGTAAGAATGTAATTTAGCTTTAATATTATATATGTCCTACGGACAACACATCTAATGAAAAGTGCAAAAGCTACCCATGGCATTTTCATCTCAGCTTTAGAATTCTATTTTGTCTAAAAACTATTAAAAACCATACCAATAACCCGACAGTTGTACCGGGTGACATGGTCCCGCATTATGACGAACATGAGCACTGTAATTACTTTTTCCCCACAATATTGTATTTATCTATCGCTAAAAAATAGTCCCTGACAGATGCATTATTTCTATTTGAGTGATGTTTGCTAAAATCAACATTGTTTTTCAAAAATTATCTAGCCTTATTTTTTTTATCTAACTATGGAAAGAGTTTAGGATTGACATCTGGAACCAATGGACTCAGGGCTGCGAGGGCCACAGACAGGGCATGGATGTTGGGAAGTAAATGAACAAACACATTGTTGTTTTTTGGTCTTTAAATGGCGTTGTTGACATTAAACATATAGACAAATGCCAGCCTTATCATTTAATGTCTCCCACTCAGAAATGTATTTTGCTTTTTATTAAAATTCTGTTTGAGCTTCGCTGTGCAGATTTGTGTATGTGTTGATTTTGACACTAGAAGGTTATTTTTAAATTAAACTGTTGAAGGGGAAATGTTTCTGTGCTCACCTTAAGTTTAATAAGTTCACTGATAAGGTGATTCTGTGACATCACAACTATTTTGGAAGACAACCAACCCGATGTGCAACTTTCAGAAGTGTGATGTGAAAACTTGAACTCTTCTGCAAAATCCTCACAAATAAACTTTAGAGGAGGTAGGCGATATTTAGCATATTCATAGATTCTGGATTGTACAATGAGGGAAAGGTTGATGATTTAATATTTTAAAGATTCTTTTAACTCGTTAATATCACTTTTCTTTGTGTGAAAACCATATATATATATATATATATATATATATTTTCCAAGCAGAGTAATACGTCTTCACAAATCTCAGGAGGAATTTAAATGTAGAGAGTGCATTTATTGTATAGAGCATATACTAAAATGTAATTTATTTGATTCTATTCATAGCTAAAGGAGTAATATTTTTGTATTCTTCCAGAGGGGATTTTAATAATGATCTATCTTCCTAGTGCTTTAATATACATGGAGCTGGTACCTTATCATGTTAGTCATTCATATTACTTCCATTGTGTTCAGCCTAAAAATTAAGAACCAGTCGTGGAACAGGACAATGAGACAGAAAGATATTGCAGTGACAGGGATAGTTATGTGGGAAAGGCATCGAACAGTAAGATGTTCACTGGAAAAAAAACACAAGACATTATAATTATAATGGCATACAAGGCCACTGCCAAAATACTGAAATCAAGAGAAGAAGGATGTGAGATACTACATTCACCACTTATGTAGCCTCAAAATAATTAAGTTGCCAAAAGGTTTAGAATGTGTAGGCATTATAATATTATTTTGGCTACCATGTTGAAGGGAAGACATCTCAGTGATTTAAAACAGACGGTTGGAGTTAAATCGTGTGACAAGAAACAAAGGCTTGCGTGTAAATAAAACCTGCAACCTAATGACAACGTTTGATAAATTCACAAATTCATGAATAGTGACCTTATTAAAGAGCACTCTGAAACTCCACATCTAACAGCTTCCTCGAGAACCAGTTAGCAGTATAGTTGTTGGTTATACCATGGAGAACAGCATGCGGTTCCTTCAGCAATAAACAGATTATGGCCTGCTATTTTTGTCCCTCTCATTTCTATTCAGGGGCATTCTGCGATCCTGGCAGCAGATCTATAATAGGTCTAAGAGTCATTTGGTGAGATCAAGGGTGAGATCAGCCAGTGATCATTGGTTTGCTTTAACGCTTCACCAAAGCAGCCTGATTGCCACTTAAATGCTGAGAGTCCATGGGTCTTTGACTTTATTCTGGTACAGATGCAAAAAAAAAAAAAAAAATCTGACTTTTTCATCTCATATACAGCAACGATGATGAGCTGCTGATACACGTGAATTCATTATATCTTTGCTGGCAGAACTGGCATGTGGTTCCCACTGTGGATAGCATCGCAGGAGTCTATGCTGTGCACTACAAAGCAGTGCATTATATTTTGCAGACTTTCTTGTCTGATGCTGTATCCAGACAGCAATTCAGCTATTGCTGCAGTCTGCGATGGAGCACGTCCATGAATATTTTTTTTTCCCACTAAGGGGCAGCTCCCGAGGTGAGGAGGTCGGTGAATAGGGTCATCAAGCCACGGCTTAAGTGAGTAACCCCTGTCACCTAAGGATGGAATTAATGTGATGAAAAGTTGACAGCACACAGGTTTGCAGTTGCAAAATGTCTTTCCTTGAGGCGTGTTCCCCAAGTGTTGGCAAACAACAACCCTCACTCATAGTAGTTACATTTATAGATATATAGATATACATGCAACAGAGAAACATAATTCCACCAGGATTACAATTTTTATCTCCAGGGGAAATGTTTAAATGAACGCATCTGCCAAGTTGCAAAAATGTTACTCAACATATTTGCAAAATGTTCACTGTGAACGGAAATTGCAATACAACTTCTGCTCGTAGGAAGTACAGCACGAGTTTTATGGTTATGTTGAGGCCCTCGCAGCCCATGGTTTAGGCTAAGGGAAGATTGTAGTTAAATATTGAAGTCAAAAGTGACTTGTCTAACCCTAACCACATGCAAGAGTCAGCTTGCAAGAGGCCTGTCTCCAGTAACAAAGTCATGTGTTTTGTCCTCCCACATCTTCGACCTCCTTCCCTTTCTGTGTATGTGGTACACAAACCATGCTCTTCCTTCACTCTTGCCATTTAACATAATCCAGGCAATTATGTTTACCGTATAACATATTGTTTAGGTAACACATAGCACTATATATACATAATTCTAAAATGAGATACACCTTAATTGATCCCCTAGAGGGGAAATCCAGGTGTTAGCAGAAAGGGTTGCATACAGAGCAGCCAACTGAAGGAGTCATTAGGTAAAGGTGCTAATTCAATTGGATTAGCAGAATAATTAACAAATTTAATGTATTTCATGTGGTGGAAATCTCAATGTAAAATACCTTTATTTTCTTAATTTGCTGTTAATTGGCCACCTTATTCATAATAATGAACACAATTGATACAGTAACAATACAATCTGTCATTTGTGATGAGCTGCTCTTATATTGAAAAGCTCAGTTGTAGTTATTGGCTCAATGATTTCAAATAAAACAGATATGCACTAACAAAGGTTTAATCAGATCTGGTTATGAATAGCATCATTGACGTCAATAGCATATGATCACAATGCTGTGTTTCAGTCGTCTAAACCCCACACAATGCAAGTCTGCAGACAGCAAGTTTCTTTCCTCAACTGCAAACTTTGAAATATCTCGACCATATTAAAATGTAAAGATGTGATAAAAAATGCCTACTGTGTGTTTTAGTCACTTAGACCTCATGAAATATTTCCCAGAGTGCAATGAAGCGACCAAATGAGGCGAGTGGATGACTTCTTCCAGGCCTGGCCACAGCTCTCACATTAGACAGCCCATCAACAGGCACATTTGCACAGGGGGGAAACACTGAAGGTGTGATTAGGCTGGAGGTGAATGTCAAGGCCTCGGTAGTTTACATCTTGGCATCCAATCACCATAGCAAATGTATTATAGCATCCAGCTGACTATTACGCTATATTAGTCTTATCATAAACATACGGGCGGCAAATTGTTACCTACTTAAATAAAGATATCGGTAATTATATTACCGTCATGCCAACGTTAGAAACTCAGGAATATTTGCAACATGAGACGTAACCCTTGAATGTTGAAAGGCCACATGGCAAATCTTTTAATCCTTACCAATCTGGGCTGTGATGTGAACCAGGGACAAGAGGAAGAATAAAGCTGTGTCCCACCATCTGGGTTCAAAGATCCTGTACAGCTATACCCACTAAATCCACAACGTGTGCTTTATGGGAAAGTGGAACGAGAGAAGCTCAGGCAAATGATCTTGACTTTCAGTACGAGGTAATATTGTTTTTATTGCACTGATTCAGCTATTCCGATGGCCCACTCCAGGTCAGATTTGAGAACATTGCCAAGTATGTCCTCATTACCGAGTGAATAACCTGTGTTTCTCAGTGAACTCTAATGTCCTCTGTCGTTTTTGTCAATTAAAGTAGTTTCCAGTTTTATTAAATCTATGTCTATGGAATCCAAGTTTTTTTTGATAGGATTACATTCATTCAATCATATGTCAATTGCAAAGCAGACATGCCAAACTTTTTTTGTTTTGTTTCTTGCTTCTGAAATATGATCTCTGCTTCTCGTTTTGGTATCATCGTGATATCTTTATCAAGCAATTTAATCACCACTCTGGGCTCTGGCAACCTTTGATGGGTTTTTTTCTTCTTTTACTCACATTTTAGGGACATTAATCTATCAATAAAATAATAATTAATTAAATACAATTCCAGCCCTAAAACATTTAACATGCATTAATTCTCAAAAATTTACAAGATTTGGGTATCTGAAGTGTTGCGTTTCTGTTGGTAAGGCAAGGCAAGTTTATTTGTATAGCACATTTCAACAAGGCGATTCAAAGTGCTTCACATAAAACCATTAAAAGCATCAAAACATAATGCAGAGAAAGCAAGATTTAAAACAGTTAAGAAAACATTCAAATAGTCAAAAAGCTAAATAAAAAATAAAAATGTAATAAAAGTTGCAGTGCAGTTTAAGAAATAAAATTCAATATTGAGATGCAGCAATAAAATCTGGATCAATTAAAGGCAACAGCAAACAAGAGTAGTCTTGACCAATCAGGTTTAAGCAGGTTTTTGTTGAATGACTTGTAAACAGTCCGTGTGGAGAGCAAAAAGAGGTGGAAATGCAATCTCGGATCTCCACCTGTCAAAGACAATTTATCTTTTTATTGGTTTAAACTCCAACTCAAGTCTCACATCTCAAGTTGCTAATCGGTCTGTAAACAGTGCCTTGATGTCTGCTGGATACACCAGAAATATAGGCGCTTTCCCCCAGAGGTTTATCCGTCGTCAGACCGATTGCCAAAAGGTTTTGAGATTGCCAGATTACCAACATTGTCATGCAAAAGTTATCTCATTTTAATATGTCAGTGTTTTCATCTAGGACCATAATAATGTTCCTCTCAAGAGAAGATAATTGCCAATCACCGGACTGGACTGAATTCTACTTTAGCCTAATCGTACGGTCCGTTATGGAGAATGACTTGCAAAAATAAGTGCTTGCAGATAGAAGTAAGTCATTATACAGTATCGTGTGCTAAACTGTTGCCATAAAAGACAGTTTCAAGATCTCAGGGTGTCTTTCTCTCCAAATCCTTGATATAGATCTTTCCTTGTATTTTGGAGACATCATTTCCATGTGCAAAAGGCAGGTAAATTCCCTATTGTTTGAGAATGCACGGTGCAGTGCAAAAGCTGTCGACAGCACTTTCATACAATAATAGCTGCGAGGAAGAGAAGAAATGGATGTGCCCCACATGCCTTTGTCCATTGTACTCACTTTTTACTCCCCCACAGGCCCTCAACAGCCTCTGCCATGTGGCACACAGAGGGCTGGCTGGAGACAGAAACTAACTGAAGGGGAGCACTTTGATGAGGGTCCAGATATTCCTAGCGAGGAATCACTTCTTGAATATTGTTTTACAAACACCTCTTTTCACGTCAAAGCATAAAGGATGATACTGCATATTGAGAACAAGTTGTGTAAAAACAATGCAGCGATGTCAAAGTAAAGTGTCTGTCTGTAGAAAGAAGCTGTTTTTCAGCCACGCGTGGCGCAGCGGTGGTCAGCGTAAAGGAACAAGCTTGTGCAAAGAAATGGTGCTGCTTCAGCAGCAGCAAATCTGGTCTGGACACTGATAGAGAAGTGATCTCTCCTCTATCATCCACCATAGCTGAAACGCCCCTGAGCAGGGCATTAAACAAGGCATAGAGAAACTGCAGTAATAGATCGGCTCTTAGGCCAACAAGACAAGGCTGTGGTGTTTGTACTTGTTAGCTCCCAGCTGTGTGTGGGTACACATAGCCTATAACTTGCCCCATAGCTATTGCTGTAAATATGGATGTATTTTTAGTTAACATGCCTTGTCAAATCAGGAATAGGAATTCTAGTTCATTGAACATTGGCTCTGCAGTGACAGCAGAGTCAGTAAAGGGCTACAGTATGTTAAAGGTGGATACTCCAGGCAGTGTATATATATATATATATATATATATATATATATATATATATATATATATATATATATATATATATATATTATTTTATTTTCTGTGTATGTAAGGCATAAGCAAAAGGTTTAGTCAGCAGTCTTGTAAATTTGGCATAATAGAGAGTGTCACCGTCCCAACATCTTGTGCTCAGCAGGATGTAAGTTGGCTCCCTGGTGCTGGTTTTGTTTTGTTTCTATGTTGGCGTGCAGTATAATGAATGATATGCTTGTAGTTTTTCCTCATGAGCTGGAATAAATGGCAAGCATATATTTGTGCAGTGAAATACTTCTACTGAGACTGTGTGGGAGGAAGTGACAGAGAAAGGAAGGGGAGAAGGGGTAATTGTTTGAGAGCTTGTTATATCATCACTGAGTAATAATTGCTGTAATTAGTGAGGATGTACATCCATCTCCTTCAGATCGGCTCATGCAACAAAAAAAAAGGGATACATTTGACAATAGGGCAAACAGATTGTTTTGTTGCAAAGATTACTTGGAGTTTAAAATCATATCAGATGTGGGGTAAATCTCCTCTGTATTCAAGCAGTCAGTGATAAGAGTCTCTGGCGATCCATAATATTTGTCAGCAGTAATTAACTCGAGGTGAAGATTATGGGAGATTTCTTCTGTAGTGTGTACACGTCATGCAGAATTCATTTTCTGACCTCAGCCAAAAACAAAGAGCCTCATTTATAGCTTTGGCTCCAGCTGATAGAGAATGGGTTTTGACAGCGACCAAAACTGCACACTAATCTACCCGGCTGGCATTTGTCATTGATATGTATTTGTGGCAACCGCACCTTGCATTTTGTATGTATTTTTACATGATATGCAACAGAACAAGAGGATGTGCGATGCTACTCCGAGAACCAGGTTGAAAGAAGGGCTGCAGTCGAATAGTCCCAAAAATGACCTCCCAACGTCTAACCCTAACCACTTTTCCTTGACCTCTGTAAAACCGTCACGGGGTCAAGGAAAGATGGGAAGGAGAATTCATGAGGAGTTAGGAAAACAACCGCGGTGTTTAGAGAATCCAACGCAATATTCATTAAGCCACGTAGTTATCACGCGACGGCAGGCAGATTTTAGTGACGTCGGTCTGCAGCGGTGAAACTACAATGTTCTGAAGATGGACTACAAAAAAGATCATCTTAAATACTTTGTCCGTGTGTTCTTACAGTGTTGTTTCATGCAGACGACATGAACAACCCGGTTCATAGTATTACTTTATTAACAACATAAACAACCTGGTTCATAGTATTACTTTATTAACGAGGTTGGAATAGAAATGAAAGAATTAATATGAAAGTGAAACCAAGCTATTTTTCACAGAGTATAAAGCTACTAAACCGTCTCTTTGTTCAGTTTCAAACATGCTGAATTAAATATGGTCTCACACTAACAATGTCTCATATCCCTTTATGTTGTTATGGTTTATATGCAGATTATAATCTGATCATAACAATATGCTGACAACAGTTTATGAAACACCACACAACTCACTGTTTGTAGAAGAAACTAGAAACTAGAAGTGTTGACTTGATAGTGTTTTATTATTGTAATGTGACAAAATAATTGATTCAAAAGATGATAATCAAAAACATGGCTCAAGAGCTCGTCAAGTTTAACACTTTTATCAAATCTTCTGTAGCTGAAGTCAAATAAAAGAATGAGGGCTGAAGTACAACACCAGACAGAGAATATCAAATACGTCAGTTTTATTACATTACAGCAATTTTCAGAAACGTAACATTTGTAGTTTGCCAGCAGGTTTAACAGATTTTATTGAAAGCATTTCCAAGTTATAGCAACGGTTATTTACATGATCTGCGTTTGTCGGTCATCATGGTTTGTTCTTGGGAACGGCCGAATGATACGTCACTTTAAATGTTGCCGCCGCAAGGAATTGTGGGTCGGTATTATCTCCTTTCCTTTCGTAAAGAAAGATCCAGTGTTTCCTATGCTAAAGGAAGCTAAGTAAGGAAGCATTGTAGCTCCTTTCCTTTGCGTTTAGAGAATTCGACCAGCACTTATCATGGCGGCCACTTAGGTACTTCCGGGTCATTTCACTCAGTTAGGAACCTTCCTAACCAAAAAGGAGTATTCGACCGCAGCCAAGGACTCCATGATTTTAACTGCCAATATTCAGGTAATCACACTATGTCACAGGGTCATGGCTGCCACTTCATCACACAGAACAACGTTTGCTCAGATATAGCATCGTCTTTGAAAGGTTTGACTGACAAATATTGGGTGAAAAAGGTGAAACACACCCATACATTTCAACAAAATAAACAGCATTTGCATTTGAGCAACAAACCAATAACAAGAAAAGCAAAAAACTAAATATTTAACTAAATTTTACATGACACAGTATAATTCATAAAACATCTACACTGTGGTGTATAGTGAAGCTATATTTTAGTAAGCTGTGTTTCTTGTAGTATTGTATTTCTACATGTGCTAATTGAATCAAACCAAAATGAGGAAGTGTCTGCTCTAGTGCAGGCTCTTCACATACACTGTTCGTAGCCATACCTACAAAAAATAATGCACTGTCATTTGTATATATCTCACAAAATCAATTTAAATGTAATCCATGTAATTATGAACCAGGAGGTATAACAAGCTTCACATGCTGGGTACGAAGGGCAGTTTTTAGACCCCTCCATGCACGTGAAACCATAATTCCACGTGGATGTATTTGTCATGTAACTTTCATACTTAAGTAACGCCCATGTCAGTAAGTTATTTGAACCCATACCACAATTCTTCCCCTAAACCTAACTGTCTTTCCTGTGAAGACTATGTGTTAAAATGTACGCGTTGCTGGACATCTGTAGGAGAATGCACAGAAAGAGAGGACCATTGCATGAAGATTGATGTTATTTATGGAGACACATGTTGCATGTCCCAATCGTTGTCGGGCATGAAGGCCAAAGGTCACAACCTTTTACCGAGCAGTTAATTAACAACTTCACTGCACTCTGTCTGCATTGATCTAAACTCCCATAAAGAATCGGAAGATTCAATCACATTGTGAAAGATCTTAGCGTGACTTGATCATGTTTTATTTTATTTTATTTGATACGCTGCTTTTTTTAAGTGAAAACCATTAGGATCCGCATCAGGCTATATTGCATATATTATATTTTCACATATGTTGTATTTCTATCCACTTTGCTGTCATGAATAAAACACGTACTATGGGGTTATAAAAAAGTAAAACACATCCGGTTTGAAACTTGCTAAAGCCTTCGAGATAACCGTCAGATATCGATGCCATTTTAGTGTCAGTGTGAGGAAACATCAATACGGGGTATTGAAAGGGTTAACTATCGCGCTGATTGCATCCCCAGCCATCTGGGGAAGGAAATGTCTTTGAATCTCTTTGTGCTCATGAATTCAGGGTTCTGGGGAGATGTCCCTGTTTTCTTTAAGAGCATGGGCTTGCCGGGTAACTGTTGCTGATGTGGGCTTATTAAACCTGTTGAACATAAATCATAAAACAAATTGTAACATCCCTTTACAAACACATGCAGTGTGAAGGTAAAATCTGATAATTCTGTTCATCCTGGTTTCTAAACGGAGGAGCCACTTATCACTGCCTCCATAAACAGCTGACCAGATATTATCATTGTTACAAAATGACTGTGCAGGCAGCTCGAGTTAGGAGCTGCTTCCTCACCGCAGGTCAGTCAGTCAAATATCAGCTTTCAAACATTTGCACGTAGAATTTCTTTGTACAATTAAATTAAACCCCTTGCATAAGCCTACCTGGAGGACAATGCACACAAACAATTATGAACATCTTCATTGGGAATTACTATGAACTGCTACTATGAACAACATAATTATACTCTTCAGCGTCAGTGCCTCCTAATTGTGACTGTGTAAGTGACACATTGACTGTGAAACAAAAGAAAACCCTGCCCCCATCCTCAGGTTCAAGTCAAAAGTCAAGTTGCTTTAAGCGCAGTGTTTTTGTTAATACAAATAATGTTGGCTCGTCAAAACGCATCTAACGTTAATGGGGCTGGACTGTGAGATATGCAAGGTGCATGGTGGTGTTTCCCTTGCATGAATGGCACTTGGATTTAAATATGGACCGCCAATTCCTTTTATGATTACACATTAGCAGCTTCAAGAACAATTGCAAGCTGTATGTGGCACTTTCCAGTTAATCCATTATACATCCATCACCCATTTTACAGAAGCCACCTCTTTTTTTTCTCTCTCTGCGCATTGCCCAAGCCAGGGAAAGGGTTTGACGGTAGAAGCTCCTGCTATTAACAGAATTAACTCCAGCTAGGAGCACAGCACAGGGAGAACACACCAATTCCATTATCTCAGCTGGACGGCGGCCATTCTCTCTCTGCCACTCTGCAGCCAAAGTGCTCCAAGCATGGAGCCCACCAAAGCCATTGTACAGTGACACGACTCTCAAATGCACTCTATCAAAGCATTTCTGCCTGAAATATTCATCGAGCTGGAAGACCACATTTGAATCTTTTGAAAAAAATAAAAAAGGTACAGATATTTAATTCGTTTTTTTTCCCTTTTACTGAGTGAACTACAGTGAACCCATGGGATATTTGGTAGCTTAAGTTTACATAAATACCCTTTCCCATGTAATTCTAAAATTACTTTTTTTTCCTTCTCAGCGTTCCTTACTGTTGACCAAATATAAAGAGGACCATAAAAAGACAGTAGATTAAATAATTAGTATATAAAACAGGAAATATTGAGGTAAATAATTAATAGCACTTAACATTATTGGTCATTAATAATGCAATACTGCGGCGATAAAATGTTAATTACAGGTTGTATGATGAAACAAATAATGACAATACATCGGAAATTGAAAGCTTTATTTTTATAATAAAGGGGAAGAACATCAACATATTAGTCATGTTTTAACAATATATGCAAAGGGTAATATTACGGTAATACCTTCAGAAAAATATATGATGACATACCTGGCACACATTGGTGGCTTTGCCTCTCCATTGTGTTTAGCAACTGTCCCAGTGAGTCTAGATATAGATCATACTGCTCATTTGTTTTCTGTCATTCTCAACTCAAACTAGAAAATGTATCCTGTATAAAAATAAACTGCGAAAAATAACAAGACCAACAAGTGAAGTTCTGAGATTTTTCTTTCAATATTATTCAGCTCATTCAACCACATATAAATATTATAGTAGAAAAACACTGCGCTTAAAGCAACTTGACTTGTGACTTGAACCCGAGGATGGGGGCAGGGTTTTCTTCTGGTTCACAGTCAATTTGTCACTTACACAGTCACAACACAGAAGGAGGCACTGACGCTGAAGAGTATAATTATTTTGTAGTTCATAGTAATTCCCAATGAAGATGTTCATAATTGTTTGTGTTCATTGTCCTCCAGCTAGGCTTATGCAAGGGGTTTAATTTAATTGTGAAAATAAATATGTGCAACTGAGTAAATGTTTGAAAGCTGACATTTGACTGACCTGACTGCGGTGAGGAAGCAGCTCCTTACTCAAGCTGCCTGCACAGTCGTTTTGTTACAGTGATAATATCTGGTCAGCTGTTTATGGAGGCAGTGATAAGTGGCTCCGTTGTATAGAAACAAGGATGAATAGAATTATCGGATTTTACCTTCACACTGCATGTGTTTTGTAAAGGGATTTTACACACTCCCACATTCGTCAGCCTTGTGAAAAAGGTTTGTGCGTGCCTATACTCTTGCATTGTTACAAGTTGCAACTGTTACAAGTCACAAAACAACACCATTATGTGTGTGGTGCAATAAGAGTGCATGCCACCTAAACCAACCACACAAACCATTCCATACTGTATATACTATTGCGTTCACTGATCATTGGAGATCAGCAGGGCCGGCGCGGATTTATGATCGCCGCACAATGCATGCCGTTAGATTTGGGTCATTTTGATCTTGACTTACTCTGTCATCATGCACAAGAAGGCAACGATAACCTCACAAGATCATATTAGAGCCAGGCGCCATGGTCTCTCGCCACTGACTGCAAGGCATTATGGGAAACAAAGAGCTGATTTGCTCTTAGTTTTGAAACACCACGTTTTGTAGAAAATCCCAAATGTTCTGTGTAATTATACTATTTTACACTAGATTATAGACAGTATGTCTCATGTTGTGCAATGGTTGTTTAATGTTAACAAGCATACATGTGGTTGATATTATTATTCATGGAGTGTGCGTTTGTGCGTCCCTGAGTGCGTGAAGTTCGTCTCTCTGTCTGTCCACAGCCAACTGCATTGTGTTTGTTGTGATTTACTGAAGGCAGTCTATGCACTTATCTTTTGTAGGTGATTTTTGCCATCTGATCATAAAAGGTTATGAGGCTACATATCTGGATGTTGTCTGTAAACATGAGATTATTTGTTGCATGCCTCTTGCTGGATTTATAGAGCATGATTTATCATTTCTTTCTCATTTTGCATTCTGCACTTTATGAATATCCTTGAATGGAAATGTCACATTTAAAAGCAAAGTAAACTTGTCTTGTTGAGAGCAGATAATAAGAAAGTTTATGGACACTGCTGCAGTGTCTCTCCGACAGTATGTTTGTGGTTACTAATGGAACCCGCCACCCGCCCACCTTTAAAGGTAAGCAATTTATCAGTCGAAGAGCTTACTTTTGCACTAAATATAAACATCCCATTGTGTCCTTGTGGGCACACAACAGGCCATTAGCATAATTTAATAAGTACTATTTCTGTGCAATTTTAATGTAGAATTTATCCCAAATAAAGACGTATTTGCTTTTCCTCCTGGCTGTTGGTAAAACCGTGTTAGAAAGAATGAGAGAGCCTGCAGGCAAGGATGGGAAGAGAGAGAGAGAAGACCAAGTCAGGGATACAAATATGAGCTATGAATATATATTTGCATGTATATATATATTATAATTATTATTATCACAGAGTGCATGTCATTAGTATTTGGCGATTGTTTTACACAAATGTGCCTTCTGGCTATACAGGCTGTGGGATATTGTGTAATTGTTTTTCCCAACATGGCCTCCTTCAACCATTAACCAGGTGCAAGAAGAGAAATCCTCTTGGTGTACAGAAGTAAAGCAGCAGAAACATTGGAATAAGCCAATAAGCAATGTTGCTGGTGCACTGTGACTTGTTTACAATATCCAGTAATAAGACATACATGTATTACCATTTGTTTGACACATACTGTAGCAACTGTTGTTGTTCTCTACACGGAGAGAGGGAAATACGCATTCTAATCTGGAGTATTATGTGAGCCCCCCTCTTCCTTCCAAGCACAAAAACAGAACACATTTATGTCTTAGCTTTTTTCAGGACGGGCATCAAAGAGAGACGCAGACACAACGAGAGGAAGGAACAGTTAAGACTGCACGCTGTGAACTGTATTGTTATTTCATACAGCACACTCCCGTGACATTTTCGGCAACATACATGGTTAACTCATAGCAAGCGTGAGATCAAAACAATAAAATAAATTGTCGGAGAATCATATTGAGGTAGTCAATACAGGCATCCCAGGGGAGGCAGAGGAAGATACAGAGGAAGCTTTACAGAGAAGGTAAGTGACCGGGAAGCTCATATTATCAAATAGAGCATGTCATTGGTGTTTAAACATTATTTCCTGCAACTTCATCCCCCGGGCAATATATTCTGAGTGACAGAAAATATTGTTAGTGATGCATACTAATGACAAAATGTATCACTTCCAAACATGCATCACTTCCAAATAATTCATTTTTGGAAAACTAAGTGTATTCAGTAAGGCATACGTACCTTGTCGTGATCCTCAGAGTCCAACAGTCTGCACGTCGCAATTCTCCCTTCAAGTCAGTAAAACTGCACGGAAGTCGTTATAATGTAAACTTGGTTTTTCACGGTCCACTGATTTGAAAGAGTCCAGGGTTCAGAATTTAAACTGTAAAAAGAGTTACTTTTGAAAGTTTGTCTGCCTGCAACACTGAGTATGTTCTATAGATTTAGGGAGAAAATACATAGATTTAACGAGCTTGTATAGCTCACTGGCCAAGTGTGGAAATTAGGTAATCAGCGTACTGTCGCTTTAATTTAACAATGGGCATCTGAAGAAATTGAACACAAGTCTGCTGAATATACCCTTGTTGTGTATTGATTGATGATGGTGATGAAAGTTGCTTCCTTTTTGAAACCCTGGTGACAGGAATTAGAGTGGGAAGATGATTCTTTTAATTCTTGCAAGCTGTCCAACTTCAGTGAATACACTCAGGACCGGTTCATTTGATTCATGATTAATTCCTGTGAATGTGGCTGATCAACCACATTTTGTGGGGAGCAGCCAGCCTGAATTGAAGTCATTCCCAATGGTAGGCAGAACATAATTGTGTTTGTCCTGAACACTCGGTTTGTGTTAGCAAACTTGTCTGCACACTTAAGTCTGTATAGGGTAGGCTATAGTACAACCACCCGACATTGATCTATTGGCACTTTCAGCTGAGTTGAGCTGAGCCATCCAATTTCATATATTATTCAATGATTCAGTGATGTTACTGCTTGGAATTGGAATATATTGTAATTCTAAAAGTGACATGGATACCTCATACTGTCATACAGCAATCACGGTGAATATGACCTAGAAATAAAGTACATAAATACAGCTCGAGATGTAAAGTTTGTAAAAAATAGTTGGAAAGCAAAATGCAGTAATAGATGTCCTAGTAAGTGTAGTATCTTTAAAAATACTATCAGGCAATGAGATTCAAAACTTAAACGTAATCACTCAGGCACTACTCTTGTGATTATGATTAAAGAAGAAGGGATGATCATTTTTGGCACAGAGTTCTGGCAATACCGTACACTTATGTGCCTGGTGGGGACGTATTTCAAGGTCAACATTTCAAACCTTGCAAATATCAGATTTCAGTTCCACTGATTTTGACTTTGACAGAAATAGGAAGGTTGGGGAAGTGTGCAATTTAGCAGTTGTATTATGTATTTAATATCTCCTATACAGCTACCTACTCTAGTTCTTCACTCGTTCTTGCACATGTTGACCCATTTGTTGGTCGGCCCAAGAGTTCGTACAGGTATACCGGTAGCTCACTTTGTAAAGGGACGTTAAAGGATAATTTCAGCCTTTATGCAGGTAAAATCTATTTTTTTAAAAGACACTGTTAATTTGACGGAATGTAAGATGTCTTAAACTTGCATCAGAAAACAGAAAAATATAAAACGATGTTTTAACCAAACAATCAAAAGCCAAGTATTGATGCAAAGTTGGAAAGCCTTTGCTTTACAGTCAAATCAAACATTAAGTATAAATATGTTTTATTTGGTAGTACAACCACAACAAATAATATTTAAACTGTGCCATTGAGACAAATATTCACTAATGCTAGAGCTAACATTTGCAGAAAAAGTAGCTCAGCAATAATAACTATATTTTCTACCTACTTCATATGCCTGGATCTGCACCTTAACATCCACTATGCAGGTATTAATACTCCTAACATAATCTTATTCATTCACTGTTGAGCACAACACTTATTTCATTTAAATTGATTTAAAATCATTCTTTGTGTCAAAAATGAGATTGGGGGCATCCTGGTGGAAGAAAGGTTGGGAGTGGTTACTATGTTGCTGCAATATCCCATTTCCTTTCTGTCTCTATACTATAAAACTGTCCAATAAAAATGCAGAAAGCAAGACCGACTAGTTCAGGTTATAATATGAAATAAATATTAAGGGCGATAACTGCAGCCCTTTATATATTGCCATGCATATCATAAATGGAGAATGCACTCGATTGAGCATTCAAAACACTGCATCGGGGTTGTCAGTCTCTGATAGTCTGCTGCACTATACCGAGAGACCATTTCATCAGACATATTAAAAACCTACTAATTGAACATATCTTATATGCCACCCAAGCAAGTCATATGTGATATCATAATACACTCCAGCTACTAAGTTTAAATGGTGCAAACAAGTGTTACCCTAATTTCCCTAATTTTTCCAGATTGCCTCCTCTTTGTATTCAGTATGTAAATGCTATTCCCTCGCCACAGATGCATAAGGGCAACATTCCTGTGCTCTTAATCTCCGCCAGAGATTGGAAGCTGCTGTGCACAGTTTTTAGGGTGTATCTTCAGTGTATACAAGCTTTATAAATGAGCCCTCAGAGATCCGCGTCTATGATCTGTGATGTCACATTGATGTACAGCCTGAAGCTGTTCTTCTACTTCAATGGTTGGGAAACTGACTGGGTGGATTTTTTTTAACAATTATTTATCCAGTGAAACCTGGATAAGCACACATGTTACTGTTCAGCGTGATTGTACTCAATTCCCTCGGCTGTCTAGTACAACCATAGTGTGATACTATTGATCAGTCAACCTCTGCACTTAGCCACTTTAGTGTTTTGACAGGACACTTTTTGATTCAGCTGATAGCAAAAGGATTGACCCACTGCTAAATGTCAAAACCCCAGAACCTGATTTAGCTCTTAGATTGATTGGCAGGTGTTTTTATACCAACGCTCGACTGCATCTAAATTATTAATTCTTTATGGCAGGTAGCGATAGTTTTAGATGATTGTTTGCATCAGTAATATTGTAAACCCTCATATTGCTATACTAATGCAGTATAAGTTAAACACCTCAATCACAATCAGCCTGTAAAAAGACACTCAGAAATAATGGATTGGGCCCTTTTGGGCCTTGTCATGTGATCTTGTTGGTTATGCAACATTGAACACAGCCATCTGTATCCTTTCCTCAAACATGTCATATGCTTCTTTCAGCATTTCAGCAGGTTTTTGGGATTCAAACAAGCATTTCTTACTCATTTCAAACTGTTACTCAACCTCTTAAACCCTAGCCCTAGAAAAAAGAAGAAAAAAAAAAAACATATCCCACATGCATCACATCAGGAGTTTAAGCTTAGTAAACCTATTTATATTACTATTGCAGATTAAATGGAGATGCAGAATGGAGAATGAAGATTTAAAGGCAATAAGCCTTCTAACAAAGATCCCATGGATAATGATGCAACTCAATGTATTATCCTACTCTCTGCTCCAACTATGACAAAAGAAAACAACTAAAATACAACATTTATGAACTCTTTTAGAGATATACTCATGCATGTTTTGACCATGTTTACTGTATACATGTTGACTGTTGAGGGAATTTTACTTACAAACTTGTTATTGTCATATATTGTCTCCCAAAATCATTGAAACAGTAATAAGCACAATGAATATTGATCAATAATCATAAATGACTGACGAGCTCCATGGTATACAGGCAGATAAATGGAGAATGCCAGGCCCCTAAGTAATCCACATTGTGTCCATGCAAGCTGATTATAATGACATACGACTTGTTGTCGGTGTAAGTGTTCACATACAGCCACCAGATGGTATTGACAGCCGTGCTCCCACCATGGATGTATAAAGAGAATAGTGCAAGTCAGTCTTTGACTGCAACCGCAACTGAAATCTGCCTTTTATGGCAAAGATAACACAGAACGTAGATTCAAGCCATTGTGACTGTAAAATGCTTCCTCTCCCCATTAATAATGGACACTCTGTGTTTTGAGTAAAGGTTTGTTTATGTACAATGTAAAGCTCTGAATTTCAAATGTCCTGCCTGTCAAACATTTTATTATAGACTGACGAGAAAATTACCCCTTATTTAAAAAAAAAAAGGATATATTTGGCTGGCTTTATTATTAGAATACATATATAAATATGTACAACATACAGTTGGTTTCAGAATTCGGTGAAGGCCCTGTGTTATGAAAACGTGCATTTAACATGCATATCTTCTATAAATGACCATCTTGCTTTACAAGTTTGTTTAAACTGTGCCATGGTGGTGGACCCGGTGTGAACACCAGGTTCAGGTCCAGGGCTCAAGGAGAGTTAAGGCAGAAGTTTTACCCTTTTCTTACAAGCTATAACTTCCTTTCCGCCTTATCTTTGTCTACCCTTCAACATCAAACTCCGGTTTGCTTAGGTCACCGTTTCCTTTTCTGTCCTTTTCCAAATCAATTATGCATCAGTGTGGCATCACAGATTTGGGACTGAAGCAAACTCTTTTCTGTCTTTTTTGTTCTATCTACACAGGAGGAGACAGTGGTGAGTGTTCACCAATGTTGAATAAAGTGGGCAAAAGGACTGCATCTAAAAAATACACAGGTGCTCCCATGGAACACTAGCACTTCTTTAACATTAACTAGCATGGTGCTATATTGAGAATGTTTATTGTGGCTGCTGGAATCCAATATGAATGTGGTGAATTACCTATTAAAGATAGCAATTAAATATCTGGAAAGAAAAGAGGAATATGCAAGTTAAATGTCACAGAACGATTTCTGCTCTTATGTAGACCAAAAGGTTAAAGGCTTTTCATCCATGAGGAAAAATGTTCTCCCCATGCATTTATTTATACTTTGGCTGTTACGGCTTTTTCAAGTGTCCCTACAGGGCTGTCTGCACTTCCAGCACCTCTCCACTTTTCCGCACTTTCCCTGGTGGGGCTTGACTGCACTAGCGAGCATGTAAAGCTCGTCTCAGAGCACTCTTCCCTCTGCCTGGGGAACGACACCCTCAGAAAACACCTACATGGAAATGCAATTAAAAGCTTCTTTCTCTGAATAGTACAGCCTGTTTTAGGGGACAGGGGCAGGAAATGTAGTGTGAGAGCAACATGGTGCTGGATGGACGGAGGATGAGGGGACCGAGGTGGGGAGGAGTATGCCATCTGCATTCTCCATCCCAGCCACTCATCTAACATCCATCATTTCAGCACTTAACTGTTTCTATCTGATGAAACACACTCACATCGTAGACACCCTACCTATTTATACCAGAACTAAACACAGCCAATATTCTACCACATCCACCAATCTAATATGCAGCGGGCCGTTTTATTACAGTACATGGGGTTGAGGACATTTCTAACTCATTTCACACTAAACCTGACCAGTTCAGTGCATGGTAGCTTAACAATATATTTTATAAAATAGATTAGAAGTTACTGTTTTTAATCCTTATATCTGAGTCAGTATTTTAAGTCATCTTGAAGGTGTAGATGCTTTGAGAATGTTCAGTGAGTGGAAGGTGGCAAGGGAAAGCAGAGTATGTGAGCCAAATATTTAATTGCGTAAATGTTTCTGTTAAGGATTAGTCCGTCTCTTATGAATTCTTGGAAGGACGTTACAAGCATGTGTGTTTCAACCTGTGCTGTAGTTATGGATTTCAAGCTAACTCTTTCCCCAGAGCTCCTGGCTATGATATAGTGTGTATCTCCATTAAGCCTCATTTTAAGAAGCTAGCCAATCAAAAGACCTCATAGCTATCACCCTGTAACCCTTGTAAGTAAAGGCAATGATTAAGTTCCCACCGTTATGTCCACTGTGGCTGTTTCTCATGTGTGTACATATGATTATGCATATATCTGCATAAAGAGCATAATCTGGCACAAAAAAAAAGGCTTATTTAGCGAAAAGGGACCAAGCTGAACATCCCTCTCCTTGCATTTATGGGTCCTTGTAATTGGATGTGGAGATGTGAAATACCTTTGTGGCATATGGAACACCCCCAGATACAGTATAGCATTTGGTGGCGAAATGCTGTCATCTCATACGGAGAGGCTTGGCACAGAGAGGTCCTCGTCCTTTATGCATGCCACTCCAGGAGGAATCCTTTAATTGGCATTAAAGAGGGCACATAGAGAAAATGTACCCTTGCCAGCACATGTGTCTTTGGGCCAGTGATGCCTCAGCTACCCTTCCTCCTTCAAAGTAGCATTCCCATACAACTAAACTGCATTCTCATTTACATTTCAAGGGAAATGCATTTTCTCCCAGATTATGTTGCACGGTTAACATTGTAAATTGAAACAAAACCAACCAAAAAACGACTTGGATATGTTTTGTAAAAGATCACGATTTAGCTTAAAACAAGTATCTTTGCTTAATTTAAAAAAATTCAACGTTGAATTTGTTTTCACACAGCCGTCTCCTGGGTGAGAGTCATGTGTTTGTTTGACCATTCCACCTGCACAGAAAACTTATTTGTGATATGTCAAAAAATATGTTTCCCCTCAAAATGTATTTGACAATGCAGTTTTGTTGTATGGGAACGTGATTTTTAGTGTGTATCAATTGTCTGCAACGGTTGTTGAGAATAATTAAAGATCTTCACGTGCCTCCTCTCCGGCCATAAAGCATTGGATTTAAACATTGACGCAGTTCTGTGAAGATTTTAGGTGGCAGATGACTTTAGGCTCAAATCGCATGAAAGGAACTGTATCGGCGTTTTAACATTGGTTCTGAAGCTGAATAAGAACACACAGTGTCGTTGCAGAATCTGCTTGGTAATTTATCAAGTGTTATCTGCTCTGTTGGAGAAAAGAGCTGGGATTCACACATACCTACTGGGGTTTTGTGAAATCTGTGTATCTGTCATGTTGCTTGTTGAATCAAAACAAAAAACAAAAATAATTACCGCAAAACAACTGGACATTTTGCTGTTTTCGATTGCAGTGTGGGAAGCCGTGTAGAAAGAAAGAAAGAATAATTATTTAGAGATTATCATTACTGAAATCTGTCCCTCTTATGAATGCTTTTTTTGGGTTGCTTGATTGCATATCTCATTAAATACTTCATGCGTTCAGTGACACTGTGTGAGGCAGATATTTGTTGCAGATGCGGGTAACCATTATATATAACTAAAAAGGCTACTTTGTTTTTTCTTTGCACTGTGCTGCTGAAACTTTAAACAGAAAATAAAATCTGGAACATGATGAGCTTTTGGGTGTTCCAATGAAATGTTTAAGCGTGGGTTGCTTCTGTTGACTTTTGTCTCATCTTCTGCATGTTTTAGGAGCAAATTTCATACGGTACACACAGTTTAATATCTTCTTATTTGCAGGGTGTGATTTGAGGAAAGGCAAAGTATACGCTCTAAACCCCTTTATGCTTTGAAAACATTGTCAAAGCAAATGACAACGTGCACTAAAATCAAAGTATTGCAGAATGATTAATACGATATTTGTCACATAACTGTATGTCATTTGTTTCATCTTGCATATTTGGCTTTGAGGACACACAGAGTACAAGCATAAATAATATTTTTCACTCGTTGTCTTCTTCAGCACAAATGAGATTGCTGCGTGTTTGCCCTTTCGAGGAGAGAATTCTACTGCACAGTATATGTTCTAACCCTAGGTTCAAATTGCCTGCACTGAAAATCACCATGGGCTTTTTCTCTACTCTAATTGCATAAGATGCTAATTGGACTGTGGAAATGGCCTATCGAGTTTCATTGGGGATTTCCACGATGTGAATTCAAAAAGAGAAGCAAAAAGGTTTTTCAATTGCCAGAAGACATCTGGGTGGCCTTGCCCTGAAAGCATATTCATAATTAAAACACAAAGTGTGGTGGAAGGTGGCTTTTTTGACCATATGCTGAATATAAAAAGAAGATGTAAACTTGGCATGCAAGAAAATGACATTTGAATTAGAGCATGCAGCATTCATTAAAGTTAAAGTATAGCGGCCAGATGTAGTTTCTCTTTGCACAGCCTTGTCACTAAACGTAAAGGCCTGACACTAGATGTTTTCCTTTGTGGCTGAAGTCGATGTCTTTTGAATTTCTAAAGAATCAGGAAAGAAACGAAGGAATTGATCAGCCGTGTTGCATTTCGTATGCGGCGCGGGATGTAGCATCAGTCGTAAAGGTCACACAGTGTTGTGCTGACATCATTACTGTAGGTTTTAAAAGTGTGGCAATCTGAAAGCGATGGTTGCCTTGAATGTGTGTGTTACAGAATGGCTGGGGCAACTAATGGAGACAAGCTCTTTCCATTACAACGCCATCTGTTCCACTGAACAGTACTGCTGGCAGCTGCACACATGTTGGAGCGAGACCTAGAAACCAGACAGAAAAGGTCCGAGTCCCTGTGCTCTGAGAAGACCCGACGGAGACAGTTATTTTATGACCAAGCTCTAATTAACTAAACTGATCAGTGGAAGTCTTTTGAATCCTCGGCTTGATGTGTTTTCGAATGCAGTGTGCTGATGATAGCATTGGATTGAATACAGTGAGGGGACAAAGCATTAATCATGTTGGAGCACAGCCTTTTTATTTCTACTATAAGGATGTGATGAAAAAAAGCTAAATGGATGATTTAATTTAAATATATAAAAAAGATGCATTTGTATTTGTATAACGTGCGGCAAGTGTATTCCATACGGTGCATATTTTGTCACCGCTAAAACACATGAAAGCAATGAAATGCAGCTGTTGATTTGGTCCGAGGGATTCACCGTGAAGCCATCCTTCTACATGAAACATTTATTTCTCCTAATTCTCCTTGCAGAACCTTTGAGTGGTAATAACATGTTTCTTTCCGCTTGGCCGTGCCAGACGAGCGACAGGAAGACTGTAGGCCATAATTATCCTGTTTGTTCAGAGGCTCAGTGCTTTTTATTATTTAAATCTCCTAGGGCTGTGAAAGTGCTGAGAGGCAATTCTTTCTTCCATTTTTTTCGCCATGCTGTGTTAGTCAGTGTTAATGCCACTCTGTAATTTTGTGATGTTCTGTTGCTCAGTGTTCATCAAGAAAGTGAAAGATGCCTTAACCAAGGGAAAGAAGTGGCATGACAGTGTAAACAAATAACTTGAACAAATTGCTTTATACAGACATAAGTGCTGATGATAAAAGACATCAAATACCCGTATTATTATGAAGCGTCAACTTTTGCACTGGATGCATAATGGAATGATTCCCTTCAACAGAGCAAACACTGGGGGCTTACAGAGGTGGCAGCATTTTGCTGTTATCATCCAGACGGTCATCAATCTATATATATGTGCTTGCAATATTCACTAATTATTATGACTGTTGCAAATAGCTAAGCATGTGATAATAAACACATTTCACATAATGTCATAAAAAGTAAGAGCCAAACTTCTCATTATATATTATTTCCTTAATTATTGAAGCAAGCTACAACATTTCACACAACATTAATACATTTTTAATGACTAATTTCACTGTGTAAGCTGCCAACATTTTCAACACCTTTTAGTTTTCTGTCTGTACAAGCACCGCAACATATACTCAGAGTCAGCTTGTCTTACACTGTAGAACACACTTGTTTCGATTAGCTGCCATCAAGACATTTGTTTCTCCACAGACTGCCATGATAGCAGGTTTTTCTGGCACCAAATTAAAGGCCCAACTGTTCCTCCTAGTGAAATAAGAAAATATGTTGTTCCTCTGATCTGACTCCTCTTTCTGCTATTCTAAGGGCGATGTGCCGAGGCCACGTGTGAGCAACCAAAAGCAATGTGATTAGTTGTTGTTAATGTTTTTGTTGCAATAATGACAAATTGTGTTTTGTCATTTAGCTTGGGTAGTCTCAGAAAAATATTTATTTTTCAACAGTAACCTTTTCATGCAGCAATGGTGGAGAGTAAGTGAGTGCATTTACTCAAGTAGCCTTCTGCACTTAAGTGTAATTTTTTGGTTCTTGAAGCCTACTTTGCATTTCAGGCTACTTTATAGAACCTACTTCAACCTCATTTTTAGAGTGGAATGTACTTGTGGAAGAAACACAATTACATTTACATTTACAAGTATTTTTTTGTGAACCTTTTTTATTGTTTTGTATATGTAGGCTAATTTAAGTATTGCTATTAATCAAAACTATTTCAAGTTGCATCCATTCCAGAGTAAAAACTAAAGTCACATGAAAATTCCTGAGAAACTATGTGAAAATGAAACAGATGAAAGGAGATAAATCAGTGTGTCTGAGGCTCCAGAGAGGAGACGCTGCACTCCGGTTGTGAAATGTTAGTCATGTTTGCCACTTCAAGCACAACTAATTAAGGATCACATTGGGTGTGGTTATAATTTGCATTATTGTACGTGCACAGTTGAAAATAACTGTACCACACAAGTAGTAGTGTATAAAATATATTTTAGGGAACAGTACTTTTAGGTGGGTACAATATTCTAGTATTCTTCTATTTCTCTGTTTCCACTCTGCTGTATGTATTTGACAGCAGTAATTCCTAGTCATATTTAGATTTTACATTTAAGAAAGACACAAGAGCATGTGAAATACAACACACTGTTCATGATTAAACCAGTGGTGTCTAATCTTTTTAACTTGTGAATCTATACAAGAAGCAAACTGGGATCTCATGTCACAGGATTAATATGTGTTGTTATAGGTGTCTTTTTTTCCTTTCTGCCTCTCCCTTTAACATCTCACACACCTTCACAATGTATCTTGTGACCCGTTGAAGGGGCGCGACCCCAAGGTTGGGAACCACTTGAATAAACCATATGTTAATGGATATACACTTGTTTATAACTCACTCCACCTGTACCTGCTCCAGCAGCAAAATGTTACTCACACATTGCTGCATTAATATTGACAATCTGCCTGTCTGCATGAACACACACTATACTGACACAATTAACAATACTGTGAGTCACTCTTGTTTTTTCATATTTCCAATCTCATGATGAAAAATGCTTACTACAACCCCATTACATTATTTCCTTTCTAGGTGTAACTCCCCCACCCCCATGTCTTTCTATGAAAATTAATTCCGAGCTGATAGTGGGAGTTGCTCTCAGTCAGCACATGAGCTCATACAGGGCAATTGTGCACAACACAATTGGAGGAGAGAGAAGCCCGAGCCTGGGAGAGCAGAGATATTTGAGCGAGCCTGAAGAACCCTTTGTTTTGCTTAACACTGCTTGGAATGAGACCCCAGCAGGGCAGTGCTGTATCCTCTGTTAACTCAAGTGTTTATCAGACAGTAAAGGAGTTGGCCATAAAAATTCGGTGCTTTGGTTAATCTCTCTCCGTCATTTGAAGTCATGTGTGAATTCCCATCACTCGGAGTGCAGTTCTAGTCCCCTCCAGATGACACTCTGCTTACGTTATTTCAACACACTGATTTCAGCACTTGTTGGACCGTGAAAGGAATTTATGCTTTGTTGCCCCTCATTAAGGACTACTCTACTGTCTCCTGCTATGTTTGTATCAGGGTCTGACCAGTAATGGGCTTTTATTACACATCAATTATTCAATGTGGCAGAGGCTCCACAAATAATAAAATATATAACTATAAAGCAAGGAATCTCTGTCTGTCTGTCAACTGTAGATGGGAGTCAGAGGATGTACGACATCCTCTGTCCTAGGACCCTTACATCGGAACAGCAAAAAAATTTAAACTTTAACGGGGAGGAAAAAAAAAGGAAGAAATCTTAGAGAGCAACAGAGAAGGGAACCAAGTGCAATAGAGTGTACAGAATGAACAACATAACAGAGTTACAACACATTCAATGCATACAATATAAATTATTCATATAATGAGAGTAGTATGCAGAATAATGATGGAAAATCAACTAGAAACTAATAACAGCAGCAGTGGATACAGTAGAATAATAACGATAATGAAAGCAGTAATGATATAATAGTAATAGTGGTGTGACAAGCAGCACACGTGGATGGGGCTGCAGGGCTCAGAGGACTGAGTCGAGCATGCCGTCTGCAGCGTGCCTTTACAGGCCGTGGCTCACTTTCTTTCTGCCGGATGTTGGATGTACTGACATTACAAGTACAACAAAACTCTTCTTCACTCCCCTGGAGTCAACGAGCGATGAGCTCCTCGAGAGCGCTGCCGGGGGCCAAGCGGCATCCGGCCCGCTCCAAATGGGCACGCGTTCCTCGCAGCCTCGCGCTCCGAAAGCACTAGATTAGTTTCCTTCTAACTGCATGAGGCGGAGAGAAAAAAAAATCTGCTCGCACTCACAATAACATTATCACAGTAGAGTAGACATGGCCACAAATAAAATAGCGGTGTGGTTGGGTGTGAGATCCCGCTTTTGCCTTCAGCGTGATTAGATATTAATAGAATGTGTTTCAGTGTAGGCTTCAGGGCAGATAATATCTCTAGCAAACCCAAACCAAGAGTCTGAACCTATGACTGGACGAACTTGGAAGTCTTCATCTAAATACAGGCGGCCTTCCTGTCTTCTTGACCCCTTTCGTCTCCAAAATGATACCAGCCGGATATTTACAACCCTTAAAAGCCATTTGACAGCCCCACCATAAATTAATGACCTGTTTATCAGCCGTATCAGGCCACACTCGCGATTGATTTTAAAGAAGCAATCCTTAATAGATACAGTGATCTAGCAGAGACTGTGCTTTGAGCATTATCATTTCACGGCATAGGTTTAAATATTAATCCAAATAAGCAACAACAGTAGGGTTTTGAGCTATTCTTCCTTATAGACACTGCAAACATCCATGCAAATATGGTAAGATACAATTAAGCACATTGTGGCATTGAAACTTTCAAATAATGAAAGCATCATGACGCAAAAGATAAAAGGTTGATATCGTTTTGTTATCAGGATAACAGCAAGAGCATTTTTCTTTGGTCCCGAGACACTAACTTACAGTATGACATTAAAGTATAAGACCTAAGGGGAGCACTGTCCTTTGGTATATGCTGAGGCGGCACAATAGCATCTCTTCCCCTCTAATTCCGCCTGTTTACAGAAGGCTGGGCAGCAGAGTTTGGGATTTATAGGCAGTTGTGATATGAACGAGCACAAAGACATGAAAATGTCACAGTTTGTCAAATGGCTCGTGACCTGAAAAAGAAAAAAAGAAAAAAGAAGAGCAGCAGTCTTTGCAAAGCAGTGTGAGGCGGCACAGTGTACTGTATGCCATAACATGTCTGCCCACGACGTGTGATCACACCGGCACATGAGCGTGCTCAAACATATCTTGAACACCCCTGTACTACAACGTGCTAAAACATATCTTAAAACGCTCGCATGAAAAAAATATATCATCATCTTTGAAGTTGGTATCATTAAGAATGAGAACAATTGCTTGGCGGTTGAAGATAAAATAATCACCAACCAACTGCACATTAGCCGAGTCTTTCCAGCTTCTAATGGTGGCTAAATGTACAGCATTATTCTGCATGAAGACAGGAACACCATTTAATTAACTTCAGTGGCAATGTGAACAGCCTCTCACATGTGTTCATTCACATGTAACTCATACCCTCTGTGCAGAGTACTTTGATTGGATGTGTGTATCATACATGCATTTAACTGTTTGCAGCATCTACATATAATACTGAACACAATAAGATTACAGTTAAGCTAAGCAAGCCAATTGCTATGTTCTTTGTTGCCAAAGGCGTATCATGACAGAGTTTAGCCTCTCAAACCTGAATAAGGCTGCTTATAGGTTTATTTTTGATTTTTAAATGGAAGGAAATTGTTCACAGGTGGATCTATAGGAAGGGTCTTTCCAATCTTCCATATTTCTGATTGTGAACACTTGTTCCCTAACCTCTATGTATATACATTGTAATGTTTTTATTTATTTTTTACTCTGCCTTGTGGTCATTTTACTTTTCTTGGACCAGATTGGGTGGAATTAGTTTTTGCAACCGAATGTTAATAAGTTTCAGCTCAGTGTCAGCAACAGCGCACATAGCCAGACACCGAGCCTATATAACATAATAGCACATCAACATGATTCACAGAAGCCTAAAGCTGCCTGCTCAATAAATCATTGCATATAGGTGCAGGGGAATTACTTATTGTAAGAGGCAGCGTTCAGAGTCCTCACTGCAGAAGGAAAGAAAGTGTTTTTGAAGCAGGATGTTGTTGTGCACAGAGGCATTGATTACAGTGGATTCTAGATTAAACCCGAGAGTTTACGAGCCATCTTCTTCTTAACTCTGCTTCCAACAGAGAATAGAATGTACGCAGATAACAAATGGCAAAAAAAAAGACGAAGAAGACAATAATACTAATGTGTCATGATTGCTATCTTAATTTCGACACGGTGCTGTAAAAACCTGTCATCAAGGAAACTTCCATTTAACTGATAACTTCCCGTTGGGGTCATCAATGTTTCTGCACATTTCTTAATTTGCTTGTTGTGATCCAATATGGTAAATGAAGCTCGCTGAGTGGGACTTAATGGGAGCCAGCTGTGCATATCTTCAGTTTTAATAGCAGATTTTTCAGATGATGGTTTGCTTACTTTTATGTTGTTATTATATTTTTTATTGTTTTAATAATAAAACATTACTATTTTTTATTATTGTGTATTGGGAATATCTCTAACTTTTAATTGTTTCTAAGTAATTGAGGATAATTCATTGTTTCACATGCGATCGTGAATGATTATCACTTTGAAACTTCAAGGGCAAGGACCTCAATTGTAAAGTAACAATCATTAGCACTAAACACTGCAGCAAAGGTGGATCTTGTTACATTAAATGCAAACTGGCAACATTATTAGACTGGAAAAGAGAGCAGCCAAACATCCCTTTGATTTACCTGTTACAATAAAGAGAGCTCCAGAAAAAGGGCCAAATCCTCTGTGGCCAACTGCAGGAGTGTTTGGTCTTGTGGTGCTTTTCTGAAGTATTTACGTTATTTTGTTATTGGTCTCACATTTTTAATAGGGCAGAATTTTTTTGTTGTCATTTCCAATTGCTTCCTCCCCCGATCCCCCTGTCCTTACATCCAATTACCTCCAGTGTCCCGCATGGGTTTTAAGGCAATTAAACGTCAGCAAATGTACACACAAAAAACTATCAAGCTCCTCATTATGAATGCTGCCCTGATGTGAACCCAGCATTTTGTCCCTCTGGAATGGTTCTCGCTTGTCAACAGCCTTTACCAAACTTGTCTCAGCAAACTTGACACAGCATTAAACAATATGAAAAGATCCGAGGCAAAAGGTCAAGGCTGTATGACTGAGTCTAATAAATATACTAATCCAAAGTCCCAATCGGGCTCTGAAGATGCTGCAATATTCATAACACCCCCACAATACAAAAGATTTGCATGACATTTTTTTTTTTTTTTTTATGATGGTTTGGCCAGAGTCGGTATCAACACTCGTAACACTAATGTATCTGCAATGTATTGTTACATGTACAATATGCTCAAGACAAACAATATGCACTTATACAAGGCGTATATATCTCTAGAAACTCACACATTCTCTTCATGTGTACGCCTCTTGGTCAGCTTTAATCTCACTGGACACGCTTTGCAAGGTCAGTGCACAGCTAGAAGGGTCAAAGTTCAAATCATTTGAATTCTGTGCGCAGCAGAAGTGTAAAATCAAGGATGTGTGCAAAGCTCAATGTAGCAATGCTGCACTTCAGAGTTGAGCAATGGCTCAAGCTACTGCACATCGATTCTCCTCCTGACGCCGACTGCCTCAGAGCGTTACTGTTGAAAATACTCGGTTTGAAGAGGTGGTGTGCTCGGTAGAGGGAGGAGATAGGGGGCACGTCTTATTCTGGATTTGGATATTCATATATGTTCAGTAAAGGTTGTTTGTGCCTTCAGAATAATACCTTAGCTTAACACTAGATATGAGGCCAGACCCTATCTGCTGTTTCTATAGTAACTCATTACAGCTGCTTGAGCATTGCACTATCAAAGAGAATTGTGATATAGGAGGAAAAATATATATATTTTCAAAAAGAAAAGTATAAGTAGGGAATAAGAGGGGGAATTTCGATTGTTTTTCTACAATTTAACAACTTATATTTCATAACAAAGTGAATTGTATTACATTTGGGAATGAAGTTGCATGTCCTGTACTGTGACCTTGTTACCAGGAGATGGCAGCAGAACTTAGTTTCAGTGACAGAATCATCTCCCCATTTCTCTGACTGGAGTGTGACGGCAGCTCAGTCTCCCCACTGTGTATCTATTCACTTTATGTTTGAAAACAAATGACACAAGTTAGAGTTAGACAACACACACACACACACACACACACACACACACACACACACACACACACACACACACACACACACACACACACACACACACACACACACAATGGGTTTCGAGCACAGTTATATTACGTACATATCAATCTATTTATGTATTGATTTTTAATTATGTTCAGAAATTCAGAATGCCCCAACTTTCATTCCTTAAAATGTACTCAGGCCCCCTTCCTCTGTATTTCACTTAATGCTCATATTTATGTGTTCATGAACTATCTGTTACTTCCAAGTACACTCCATAAAGATACAAAGGAAGTAGTATTGAAGCAACTATTCTATATGTATTCTTCTCCCTCGATGCAGGTTCAAGTTAAAGAAGTTATTTACCAGCTGTGTCGACTGAGAGAA